>ML429900.1:0-109858 GCA_005239525.1 Nicotiana knightiana
GGCTAGATGAGGCCATAGCCTATAAGATTCTCTTTTAGAACAACGAATACCGTTTAGGAGATCCTCTAGGTAAAACGGAATACCCTTAGTTCAAATTTTGGATAAAAATAAAATATCATACCGAAGCTACCTAACCAACATTCGGGAGCGACAACTCATGTCCCCGTCTTTAAACTTCAAAAATTATGATAAAAATCACATGTTGTAATTACGGGTGCATTTCATGTGGCGAAATTACAATGTGTCCAAAACAAACAAGTGCACGCCATCGTGACTTGTTNTAATAGTTGAATATCGCCTCAAATAGGCATATTTAATCTTCATGACTATATAATCTACACTCGGGTGTGGCAACTCATGTCCCCGACGCTAACTCAAAACAATAATAAAAATGTTGTAAATTGCGGGTGCATTTCATGTGGCGCATTTACAATGTGTCCAAAAAATAACAAGTAAACGTCATCGTGACTTGTATTCCATGTATATCAAAAAGCGGATAACAAGTAAAAGCACAATAGGTTTAAAAATATGTAAATAATCAGATAATTTAGGCCAAATATTAATAGTTAAGCGACCGTGCTAGAACCACGGAACTCGGGAATGCCTAACACCTTCTCCCGGGTTAACAGAATTCCTTACTCGGATTTCTTGTCGCAGACAAACTAAAACAGAGTCTAAATTTCCTCGATTTGGGATCTTAAAATAACACGGTGTCCCGGAGCATCGTCAAAAATCCGAGTGGCGACTCTGAAAACTAAAATAAATCTCAAATCCGAATAATGTCACTTTAATTGGAAAAACTCTCCTACTACCCTTCATCAATCCGGAGGGTAGCGGAAAAAGGAGGTATGACAGGACTCGGCTTGTGAGCTTCTTAAGTTCCTCTACCATATTCTTGATGAGCAGGTCCCTCTCGGCAAATTATGGTGTGTATGGGGTTTGTTGAGTGGGGTGAGGTAGGGTTTCTACATATATGGGGTTGTTTTGGTGGATACCGTGGATTTGAGTGTAGTGGTGATCATTGGTTGAATTCTGCAGAACTGGAGTAGGTTGTGGTGTATTTTGAGGAGTATGATAGGTAGTAGTTTGTGGATACTCAGTTGGAAGATGTTGGTGTTGAGGAGGAGTTAGTACTAGTGGAGGGTTATGATTTTGATGAGGTGTGGTGTATTGATGAGGTGCGGGAAGATTTTTTGGATGTTTGTTTGGCGTGTTTTGAGGAGGTGTTGGGTTTTAGGTGTTCTGTTGGTTAATATCCGAGAAGTTTAAGGTGAGGGAGAGGTTTGCCAAGTTGCGGACCTGCTCAAGTTCCCCTTGCAATTCCAGTATTTTCTGCTCCAGCCGTAGAACCAAATCATTCTGTGACGGAGTACTCCGACCATCTGAAGTTTCAACATTTTCCACATGCGCAGCGTTATCTTTCCTGATACCACTCATGTCATCTATCATAGCCTTTTGCTTACTTTTAGGATCACTTGGAGGAGGAGGAGGAGGTGGAGGACCTCTGGATCTGGTATGATATGCTGATGATGTCAGTATGCACGAACCAACCTTAGGGGGTGGGAATAATCAAAACAAAGAAAAGAAAAAAGGTAAACAAGTTAGTAGGGGATTTTGGAAGAATATTTGCAGTATTTAAACATGTATTGTGGAACTATAAATTCGCGTCCTAATTTGGGGACCTCATTATGCCTGAGGTAGGCCTAGAGACACGTAGATTTGGAGAAACTTAATGCTGATAATTGCCTCATTCCATTAATGTAATAAATAAGTCAAACCTCTAAAATGACAATAATTAAAAGAGTTGCTAGTGGCATTTTCCTTATTACAATCAATTTCTAAAACGACTCTAGAAAAGCAAGTAAACAATAATTCTAATCTACTTGGTCCAGGAGGGACCTTCTCCAAGCTTGGCCTTCTTGGCCCCATCGATCAGATTCCCCAGGTCGCGCATGTCCAGCAACAGATATGCCCATGCTAGGTGTCCTCCTTTGTTGCCCTCTGCATTCTAAAAATCCACGATCATTTTCCTCATCTTCCCCTCAAGTTCCATTAGACCCTACTCTAAGTATTCCAACCTCTCCGTTGACTTTGCAGCAATTTCCTTCCATTCGTTGATTGATTTTATGTCCATCTTGTATTGTTCCAAATGTCTGGCCTGAGACTCAAAGATTCTCTTGCGCAACCTCTTGTATTTTACATGTTCTTCAAGAGCATCGTCTATGACCATGTTTTCTTGATTGATCCCTGGATCGACTTCCCCTGCTATGTCATCATCCAACCATGATAGGTAGAAATACACATGACCGGCGTGGTACCGATCCAGTTCGATGGTATCTTTCTCCACAATAATCTTCAGATGCCACCTGTGTTGGGCTTCACACTTGAATGGAATGGCATCAACTTGAAAGTCTGCTTTGTAATGAACCATCTTGAAGACTCGCGGTATGACTTGTTTTCTCCCAGCCTATCTCATGACCCTGATAGGAGCATAAGGATATATACCCCTCAACCCGATCAGCACTAAGTGAGGAACATCCCTGGACCTGATGATGAACTCGCTAGTAGGGAAGCACTTAAACATCCAATGGACCATGTCATCAGTCAGATTGCTAAAGAAGTGTACCCAATCCACAGCGTTTTTCGGTTGTGCAAACCTGTCTGGGATGAAAGTCATTCTTTTTGGATGGTGGAAAGTTATGTGGTCATTCCATGGTCACCGTGGAAATTCCTGACGGTACTGTCCTCTTTGAAGATGCTCTAACAACCATATCTGCAGCAACAAATTTCAACCCTCAAAATGTCTAAATCTCTTATTTCAGTAGTTCAGGGCTTGGTATATCTACGCTACGATCATTGGGACAATAGTGTAAGTCTGTCCCTCACTCCCTTCCATCAAGGTCTTGGTGACCATAACCAAACGAGTGTGAATCCTGTCTCCTTTGATTGGAAATACTATCATACCCAGAAAACGGACGATGAACACAAAAACCCGACGCAAACTCATCATGATAAATACGGTAGGATGTGATGTGCCTATAACGCCCGTAAAGGAAGTCAAAAGGTATGTAAGACTTCTTCAAGCAGAGTAACTCGTCACTCTTTATAAGACCCATCATTTTCAGAAACCCTCTAGAAGTGCGATTTTTCGGTACCAGCAGACTAGAACTATCCCAAGGTAGCCCAGCAAAACCTCCTATTTCCTCAAGAAGGGGAGTCATATCTACATTACCGAAACGAAATACATCCCTTTTTTCATCCCAGAACATGGTAGCGGCCTCGATTAGTACGTTGTTTGGATGAATATCTAGTAAGGAGGGTAAATTTCCGAGAACCCTCTTCATATGGTTTTTGTCGCTTGGCGAGAGATTTACCCACCAATCTAGCAATAAAGGTGGGATACTTCGGACCATGACGAACCTCGGGACTTCATGCCTCATTTTCTGCAAAATAAATAAAGTTAGCCCTTTCCCCTTCCTGATTTGACTATTTACACGTTAATGATTAGCATATCGGCACGTTTTCTCCAAAGAATGAAGAAATCATGATCGTTCCCGTTGGGATTATGGAAATCCCGATGGGCTTTGGACAAAGCTTTCCTTAAAGGGTTATTATGCGGACAACAGACTAACCCATGCTAGGTTTGGACATGATGCATGCACAGTTAACATCAGAGTAGGATTTTTTTATAGAAGTCTAGACTGGTACCCTCAAGTGGATAACTTGAGAGGGAAAGGCACAGAACCGTCAATTGCAACGTTGATCGACTAGTTTTACCGCAAATAAGCCTTTCCAAATTTAAAAGGGTAATATAGGAAGAGTGCGGACACTCATCAAGTGTCGATATGGTATTAATTTTGCACGAGTCGAATATGATGCAGAGCATGTAATTATGCAAAAAGTGCAATAATATCTTGTCAAGTATTTTACATGATGAAAGCGATAAATGCGGTATTTAATAATTGTAAAGGCAAGAAAGAAAGAAAAAAAAGGAAGGAGTTAGTTCGTATAATGGAAAAATTATAATAAAGTGGTAAAAAGGTGTAGGGATTGGGAAGGACATAAAGATTGAAGCCAGCGAATATGATTTGCATATTATAACAAGATTAAACGAAGAACTGTATGTAAATTCATGTAAAGGAAAAATTGGAAGGGGATGTGCATGTAGCAAATAAAATGGTATATTCAAGCATAAAATAATAAAAACACGCTTATCGAAGGAGACTAATTCACACAAACCAAGTTCGTTATGGTAAGAGCCTAAAGATATCCCCAGCAGAGTCGCCATGCTGTCACGCCCTCTTTTTCTTGCGAAATCGGGTTTCAGCATATACAGCTCTTTTAAAAAGGTTTTATTAAAAGAGATTCGCCACCTAACAGATTAAGGTGTGTTAGGACACCTATTGCAAATGACTCGGATTTACTAGTTTACTTCACCAAAGATCGGGTAAGGGCTCAAATTACCTCGAGGAGAAGGTGTTAGGAAATCCTTGAGGTCCACAACGGTGGGTCCCGGCCGAACTCAAATCATGTGAAATAGTCTAATAGAGAAGAGAGGGAGTTATTTTAATAGGAATGAGGGGTCCTAAGTTTTTTATCCTAAAGGATCACCCCGTGTAACATAAATAATACTCCGTAACTCCCCCAAGATGGAGGTGATACTCATATTATTCAGCGGGCACAGACTACTATCTCCTGCTACCGAATTACTATCTTTAAGTTATTTACCTCAAACGCTCTAATCAATACTAAGTCATACCCTACACGTGCACTACCCGTCCCTTGCCTATGGCCCAGGAGGCATTTGGACCTCTATTTTGGATGGTTCTAGACTTAACTTAGGTTGCTAGGCGACATACAAAAACAAGTTGGACTTTCATATAAAAGCAAATAGGGGCTCAAGTTGGCCTCCACTCTTAGGCAGCGAATTCACACAACATATTTAGGTGTTTTGATAGTTTCAACAATTAAAGTTTTTAGGTCCTATAGACATGATTTCTATGTGATTCTGGATTTTAATCATACTGGCAGTTATGCAAAGTAATTTATAAGTGAATGCACAGTAGCCTACTGATTATAATTATAAGTGGTTAAACCTATAGAAATATGCTATCTAGGTGATTTACTCAGTGGTAGGCAGTGATAAGCAACGAGAGATATTCAGAATTACTCAGTTGTTCCTATAGGCATGCTTTCTAATGGTGTTCAACGAGACAGTGTATAAAGCCTAGTTTTAGTGCTTAACATAGATGGTGATTACCCTATAGATATGATTCCTACATTTGGCGATGGAAACTGGTTTTAATTCTTATAGACATGTTTTCTAATGGACAAGTATGACAATAGCATATCAATCAATAAGTAATACCTATAGGCAGGTTATCTAACACATAATGGTGGAATGAACAAAGTAAACACCAATAGGCAGGTTATCTAACACACAATATCAGAATGAGCAAGTAAACACTTATAGGCAGGATTTCTAATACACAATATCATAATGAGCAAAGTAAACACTTATAGGCAGGATTTCTACTTATTCTCATGCAAATGTTAAAAAATAAACCCAGTTCTCAATTTACTAATACCCCAATTGTTATTACAAATAATTATTACAGACCAGAATTGAATGAATAAATTAAAAACTATAAAAACTATAGGAAGCCTGCAGCAGGCCCAAATACACCTGGACATGCCAGGCCATCAACTCACAATAGCTCCAAAAGCCCATACACAGTAGCCAACAGTGAATGATTCACCCATATCTCAAGGATAAGCATACAGAACCCAAATCTCTAGTGTGTCAGAGTTTCCAAAGGCTTCAAGAACCCTGGGCAGTACTCACACTAGAGAAGAATGATCATAACAGTTCTAGGAAAACTAGGGACCAAATCCTAGTGTGTCAGAGTTCACGAGGGTTTCATATGAACCCTAAGCAGTGCTCACACTAGGAAGGCCAGGGACAGAACCTAAATTGTTTTGGCTTTCAGCCAGCAAAGAGTGAGGATTCAGGAGAGCAAGATAGGATTAGGGGATACATTTAGGGATAGAATCACACATAGAACAGAAACCAATAGCAACACATTTGAACCTAAGCAGACTTAATAAAGTTAAGAATTAACAAATTCATATGCTAATAAGGTCAATTCATATACATGTTCACAAAAATATAAAGGCTTTAGATCTTGGAAAAGAAACACATTGGTTATTAGTAGGAACTAATTAAACAATTTAACAGAGTATCAGGACACAGTGAGAACATAACCAAACAGATCACATGGTAACAGGTTCAACAACAAGCTAATGAATCTGCTAAGGCACACATGATTAACTAGTTCTTAGGAAAGGTGTGAAAGCATGTTTAACTTCTAAAGATAGTCCTAGATAACACAGAATTAGGCAGAATTCATTAATCGATTAAAACTAAACTCAACATGTCTTAAATACAGATAATAACATTTTAGGGTAACTAGCCTAATAGCAGTTATACATTAAACAAGTAATGAAGTAGTAAAGAATTCAATAACTCACTAGTTGAGACAGAAAAAAAAAGAATTCAGTAATGTAGCAATTATCACCAAACGGAGCAAAACAGTTGAGGATTTCTGGCCTTGGCTTCCAGCCGGCCAGGAATCAAAAGCACAGAATAATTATATAGCTAGAAATAACAGTGTATGGTTTTGTTTATAGTAGTGAGAAAATTTTGAACTCTAAATATGTCCTCAAATGGAAGTGGGGAAGGGGTTTAAATAGTACTGAAATTGAACACATAAATATGTCAATAATTAGTCAAAATAATAGAAAGGAAAGCACTTAACAGTTAAAAAGAAAATTTTGAAACCCTAATTTAGGTAAAATATACAAATCGGCAAAAATAAAGGCAGAGAGTTACAGAAAGATGGATATAGACATATAGATAGAAACTTTATTCAAAAAATCGGAGAATCGAACCAGATTTGGTTCGATTTTGAAGAATCAAAAAACCCCAAATTTAAGGCATGTAAAAATCGGCAGAAATAATCAAGCAAAGAGTCATAATAAGATGAATAGATATACAGACAGAAATATTAAAAAATAATTATAGAATCGAACCATATTAGATCTAGAAAAGATTTGAAACCCTAGTTTTAGGGTAAGTAGAAAAAATCACAAAGATACTCAGAGATTCNGATTTAAGAAGAATTTGGGGGTTTTGTAAATTAAGGATTTAGACCTCAAATTGAGGTCGGATTCCCAAACAAATTTCATATTTGGGCTCGGGGGAGAATGGGTAAATAGATTTTGATCCGAACCTCGGGTTTTGACCAAGCGAGTCCAGGGTCGATTTTTGACTTTTGGGAGAAATTTGGAAATTCTAAATCTATGCATTGTAATTGATTCCTTTAGAAATATTTGATATTATTGTGTCAATTGTGGTTAAATACGAGTGGTTTGGAGGCGGATTCTAGGGGAAAGGCCCCTGTAGAGCTTTGAATTAGCCTCTTGAGAGATTATAACTTGTTTTCCTATTTGCTTCATGTTTAGATGTTTGATACAACGTATAAGTGTGGTGAGAGTATGTCAGGACCCAAAAACTAACCCTATCGTGATGGCGCCTATCGTGGTACTAGGCAAGCCGACAGAATTACCAAAACAGCCGATATGTTCATTTTTAAAGAAAATCTTAAAGTTGTTCAATATAAAACCTTCAATAAGGAGTTCAAATCGAATACAAAAGTGCGGAAGAAAAACAAACCCAACATTGGGGTGTCACTGAAATGAGCAACTACTACAACTGTCTGTAAACATTAAGACTAACATAGTCTGGGATTAATCAAGTACAATTAAGGGAAGATAAAGGAGGAGGAAAGCAGGGGTGCGATCGCCATGCAACTACCTTGCTAACTCTGAGAATCTGCGTCAGAAATAATCAACAGGCTCAACCGTTCCCAGATA
The DNA here is from genome assembly GCA_005239525.1 of Nicotiana knightiana. Classification (NCBI taxonomy): domain Eukaryota; kingdom Viridiplantae; phylum Streptophyta; class Magnoliopsida; order Solanales; family Solanaceae; genus Nicotiana; species Nicotiana knightiana. Next base: position 7,936 of record ML429900.1, read on the forward strand.
CGCTGGGATCTGCACACAAAGTGCAGGGAGTAACGTGAGTAGACCAACTCAGTAAGTAACAATAGTAAATAAAGATTGAGCAGTAGTGACGAGCAGTAAAACACATAAAGTCCACATCATGAAATCTCGGTAAAATATAACATGCTTTCAAATCAGTATTTGAGTCAAATCATCTCTTTTGAAGTCCAGTTCCGGTGAAAATTCATTTAAACATATTTTTCAACAGTTTCAACAGAGGCTCAATGCAAAGAAGAGTGAAAATGATGAAATCATAAACAGCCCCTAGGGCAAAACATCACTCATATACAGCCCTTCGGGCAACCCTCACAGTCACTCGTAATCAACCCCTCGGGCATACCTCACCATCACTCATGCCTCCCAGTCACTCATCACTCGGCACTCGCACTCAGTAGGTAAATATGCTCACTGGGGGTGTTCAGACTCCGGAGGGGCTCCTACAGCCCAAGCACTAATCTGCACAGACCACTCACGTATTGCACGGACAACTTACGTTCTATCATATCATATCTGGATCCGCACGGACAACTCACGTGCTATCATATAATATTTGGATCCAGCGCGGACAACTCACGTGCTATGTTATCAATCTNATAAGGAAGAACAAAGACGGAAAAAGGTTAAGGGGTTGAACCGTTTTGGTTCGAAGTTGAAGAGATCCGCTTGCCATGTTTAGGCAAGCATTATATAGAAGGTCTCAGTACCAAAGAGAGGTGAGATATGGTAAGAAACCACTAGGGAATCCCATGTCCGGTGGTATTAGGAGAGGAAATTGGGGGGAGACGGCTAGGGTTTAGGGAAGTGAGGTGAGAGCATTTAAAGGCGGCGGCCGGTGAGGAACAGCTAGGGTTAAGGGGGGTTTGGTTAATTAAAACGGGGGAAGGGAAGTGACTGTTGTTCTTTCAAGATCAACGGTCGGGATTTAGGCAGGGTTGGGTCAGGTAGTAAATGGGTAAGGGTAATTGGAACATGGGTATTGGGCTTGGGATAACTGGGTAGGTTTGGGTCCGAAATTGGTTGCAAATTGAGGCCAGATTTTAAATACCCAAATTTAATTAATAAATAATTTGTAAAGATAATAAATAAATAATAAAAAATATCATTTGTGGATAAAACAGTTATCTAACATTATAAAAGTATAAAAATATTTTTTTGGCATAAATAAAGTAATTATAAATGCATATAGGCTATTATTGCAAATGTGCAATTTTAACCTTTAAAATGTAAATGTAATTATGACAAATATGCTAAAAATATTTAAAACCTAATATGGGTGTAAATGATGAAATTAGATGATAAAATCATCATAATATAATTTGTGAGGTAATTAATGATATTTATATAATAAAGAATGCAGGAATAAATTGATTTAAAGCCTTTAAAAATTATAGAAAATTATAAAAAATGCTTGTTCCTGCTTGTAAATCAAATGATGATGCATGTACCCTATTTTGAAAGTATATATCTATATATATATATATATATATATATATATATAGATATATACTTTCAAAATAGGGTACATGCATCATCATTTGATTTACAAGCAGGAACAAGCATTTTTTATAATTTTCTATAATTTTTAAAGGCTTTAAATCAATTTATTCCTGCATTCTTTATTATATAAATATCATTAATTACCTCACAAATTATATTATGATGATTTTATCATCTAATTTCATCNGAATACAAAAGTGCGGAAGAAAAACAAACCCAACATTGGGGTGTCACTGAAATGAGCAACTACTACAACTGTCTGTAAACATTAAGACTAACATAGTCTGGGATTAATCAAGTACAATTAAGGGAAGATAAAGGAGGAGGAAAGCAGGGGTGCGATCGCCATGCAACTACCTTGCTAACTCTGAGAATCTGCGTCAGAAATAATCAACAGGCTCAACCGTTCCCAGATACGCTGGGATCTGCACACAAAGTGCAGGGAGTAACGTGAGTAGACCAACTCAGTAAGTAACAATAGTAAATAAAGATTGAGCAGTAGTGACGAGCAGTAAAACACATAAAGTCCACATCATGAAATCTCGGTAAAATATAACATGCTTTCAAATCAGTATTTGAGTCAAATCATCTCTTTTGAAGTCCAGTTCCGGTGAAAATTCATTTAAACATATTTTTCAACAGTTTCAACAGAGGCTCAATGCAAAGAAGAGTGAAAATGATGAAATCATAAACAGCCCCTAGGGCAAAACATCACTCATATACAGCCCTTCGGGCAACCCTCACAGTCACTCGTAATCAACCCCTCGGGCATACCTCACCATCACTCATGCCTCCCAGTCACTCATCACTCGGCACTCGCACTCAGTAGGTAAATATGCTCACTGGGGGTGTTCAGACTCCGGAGGGGCTCCTACAGCCCAAGCACTAATCTGCACAGACCACTCACGTATTGCACGGACAACTTACGTTCTATCATATCATATCTGGATCCGCACGGACAACTCACGTGCTATCATATAATATTTGGATCCAGCGCGGACAACTCACGTGCTATGTTATCAATCTGGATCCGCACGGAAAACTCACGTGCTATATTACAATATCTCACAACGGGCCCTCGGCCTCACTAAGTAATAAACCTCACAAGCCACTCGGGCATTTCAGTAAAAACATGGAACGCAGCCCAAAACAACATTTATATGCATCAAAACAAAGTAATAAAACTGAGTTATGCAGTAAACAGGTATAACCATGACTGAGTATAGATTTTCAATCGAAAACAGTGGGAGGATAGTAAGAAAAGGCCCCTAAGGGTCCAAACAACACTGGCACAAGGCCCAAACATGGCATTCAGCCTAATTTCCAGAAACTCTTTCTAAAACACATAGGTATTATATAATTTCAACAAAATATGCAACTCTACAGTTGCTATGGGACGGACCAAGTCACAATCCCCAATGGTGCATGGCCACACGCCTATCACCTAGCATGTGCGTCACATCAAAATAGTAAAACGATACAAAATTCGGGGTTTCATACCCTCAAGACTAGATTTACAATCGTTACTTACCTCAACCCGATCAAACCTCTACTCTGTGATGCTCCTTCCCCTCGATTCGGCCTCCAAATGCTCTGAATCTATTTACAATCAGTGCAACACCATCAATATATGCTAAGGAATGAATTCCACAAGAAAAACTACCAAATTAGACCAAAACCCCGAAATTGGCCCAAACCCGGCCCCCGACCCATATCTCAAAATTCAACAAGAGTTACTAAACTTGAAAGCCCATTCACTCACGATTCCAACCATACTAGTTTCACTCAAATCCGACTTTTAATCGACATTCAAATCCTGGAAATTTATTTTATGAAGTTTCTAAAAAAATTCCCAAATTTCCACCTCAAAGTACTAATCAGATGATGAAAGCATTGATATATTCATGTATATTAACCAAATCCGAGTTAGAACACTTACCCCGATGAATTTCTTGAAAAACCCACGAAAAATCGACACAAACCGAGCTCCCTATGTCCAAAATGTGAAATAAAGCCCTAAATCGACACAAACCGAGATCCCTAGGTCCAAAATATGAAATAATGTCCTCTGAACTCCCACTGTGCGGTCCACGCAATTCCAAGCGCGGACGCATAAAAATGGTGCGGCCGCACCTTTTGGTGGCTGCACTGTCAGGCTTTAATATTTTGACCATAACTTTCTCTACAGATGTCCAAATTATGACTTCTTTACCTTTATGGAAACTAGAAACGAAGAGCTACAATGTATGTTTTTGAATCATCTCAAAAATCCTTGTAGATCAAAAGTTATAGGCTTCCGAAGTTGGACCGCAGATCTGCAGAACCTTTCCCTGGAATGCGGCCGTGGCAAAATTATGCGGTCCGCGCCCCTCCTCCGCGGTCCGCGAAATTCTGCTGAGGTCCGTGTTTTCAAAACACCGAAACCATATCAGAGTTTTGGAAATGCCCGGACTCGCTCAAAACTCACCCCAAAACACACCCGAGGCCTCTGGAACCTCAAACAAAGGCACCATCAAGTCCTTAAATACCATACAAACTAAATCGAGCTCTCAAATCACATCAAACAATAACAAAAACATGAATCGCACATCAATTCAAGCTTAATGTACTTGAAACCTCAAACTTCCACAACCGATGCCGAAACTTATCCCTCGTCTGAATAACCTCAAATTTTGCACAGACGTCACAAATGACACTATGAACCTACTCCAACTCCCGGAATTCCATTCCAACTCCGATGTCAAGTTTTTCCACTGCCGACCGAAAATCACCAAATTTCCAATTTTGCCAATAAAGCCTAATTCTACCATGGACATCCAAAAAATAATCTGAACGTGCTCCTAAGTCCAAAATCACCCAGCGGAGCTAACGGAACCATCAGAAATCCAATCCGAAGTCAAATTCTAAAAATTCAAACTTGGTCAAACCTTTCCAATTTGAAGCTTCTAGCTGAGAATCATTCTTCTAAATCAATTTCGAATAGCCTGAAAACCAAAACCGATGATTCACATAAGTCATGATACATCACACGGAGTTACTCATGCCCTCAAACAACCGAGCGAAGTGCAACTGCTCAAGACGACCGACCGGGTCGTTACATCCTCCCCCACTTCAACACACGTTCATCCTCGAACGTGCCAAGATTTGTTCTCCAACACCATCAAACTGCCGCGTAACCTTACTACGCACATACCCGGAGGTGATCCCACATCACCCTGTCCCGCATAGATCTGATAACACAACACACCTGAATTTTCTTCATCCAACCTAGCCCATAAGCCTTAGAATCCCATTTCCACATCCAAAATTTCTATAAGATCAGAATCACTCATCCACACGCTATATAAGTCTGAACAAGTTGTATCCAGCCATAGCCATAACCCAAGATGAAATCACATGATATACCACATAACTCAAACACTCATAGCGATGGTTTCTAATCACAACGGCTGCCCAAAACAACCAAACGCTGGTAATAAACCTCTTATCAAACATAGCCTCATTCTAACACCTTCCTATACTACCAACGATGAAAGAACCATGCAACAACTCATAAGCATTCATCAGATCAACTAGTTGTGGAACTCCCTTTTCTTCAACCAGAACTATAGCCAATTTCTAAGTCGATCAGCGACATTACCCTTTTAAATATACCACAATCAAATCTGATAGCACCTATTCTAGCTCCGACGACCTCATCTTATCAAATATAAGCTACTCTACTAACATGTCACACCAATACTACCCAAAGCCACAAGCCATGAAATCCGTGCACCAATACGCAATAATTCAAACGTACTCAAACATAGAAAATGACTCCAATAAGAGAACCGTCCCGCAAGCTAAACCAGTACCACAACAATGCAATGCTAAGAACCCATCACACACCGTAGAAATAAGACACACGAATCTAACACAAAGGATCATATCCCAACATAACTTCATTGTACTGCACGATCCCAATCAAACACTGGTCCACATGAAATACTTCAAGTCAAAAATTCAAAAAAATCAACAACCACGCGCAATCTGGCGTCTAGCACCAAAAGTGTATGACCATAACCACTGAGAAGAAAATAACTCAATACCATAGTCCAGAATGATCATAATTAATGTTAAATCAATCATTCACACCCTAATACACATTTCGCTCAAATTCTACCATAAGGCCCAAATAGAACCGTACCATGGGTGTATATAACCAACGAATCACAACCTCTCGTAGCATAGAGGGGTAACTCATAGAATATATTGGAAAACGAGTAAGCTCAACTCTAACCGAATGACACATCCCTCAACAACAATAGTACGGAGTCAACCAATCCAACCTGGTGTAGAACACATGTCCTTACTAGGCCTACCAACGAATCCCAAATCAACTCTAGTCATCCAAAATAGACAAATAACCCTCCAAAAGCCCACAATAACTGAATCACAACACATGTTATCTTCTGACCAATCTCGGGTACATTTTCATAGTCCACAACCACTAAAAGATCTACTCATGAGAACTCCCAGTCCCCAAATCCATAGAACATGCGGATCACCATATCCGATCTCAACTCCACCGCCTGAATGTCTAACACTACCCCAAATCCCGTTTATATAGTGCATCCTCTGAATTCCAACTATGCGGTCCGTGAAATTCCAAGCGCAGCCGCACCTCCCAGTTAGCGTGGTCGCATAAAAATGGTGCGGTCGCACCTTTTGGTGTCTTCACTGTCAAGATTTAGTATTTTGGCCATAAATTTCTCTATATATGTCCAAATGATGAATTCTACACCTTTATGGAAACTAGACACGAAGGGCTACAACCTTCGTTTTTGAAACATCTCAAAATTCCTTGTAGATCAAAATATATAATCTTCCAAAGTTGGACCAGCGTATCTGCATAACCTTTCCCCTGAGTGCGGCCGCGGAAAAATTATGCGGTCCGCGCCCCTCCTCCGCGGTCCGTGAAATTCTGCTGAGGTCCGCATTCTCAAAATACCGGAACCATACCAGAGTTCCAGAAATGCCTGGACTCGCTCAAAACTCACCCCGAAACACACCCGAGGCCTCCGGAACCTCAACTAAAGGTATCATGAAGTCCTTAAATACCATACAAACTAAATTAAGCTCTCAAATCACATCAAAAAAAATAACAAAAACATGAATCGCACACCAATTCAAGCTTAATGTACTTGAAACCTCAAACTTCCACAACCGAGGCTGAAACCTATCAAACCTCATCCGAATAACCTCAGATTTTGCACACACGTCATAAATGACACTACGAACCTACTCCAAATCCCAGAATTCCATTCCGACTCCGATGTCAAGTTTTTCCACTGCCAACCGAAAATCACCAAATTTCCAATTTCGCCAATTCAAGCCTAATTCTACCACGGGCCTCCAAAACACAATCTGGACGCGCTCCTAAGTCCAAAATCACCCAGCGGAGCTAACGGAACCATCAAAAATCCAATCCGAAGTCAAATTCTAAAAAGTCAAACTTGGTCAAACCTTTCCAATTTGAAGCTTCTAGTTGAGAACCATTCTTATAAATCAATTCTGAATGTCCTGAAAACTAAACCCGATGATTCACATAAGTCATGATACATCACACAGAGTTACTCATGCCCTTAAACAACCGAGCGAAGTGCAATTGCTCAAAATGACCGGTCGGGTCATTACAGAGTACTTATGCATTTTTGTTGGGTCAAAGCATGCAGTAGAACTTGTTTTCTTGCAATTTATTTCTTTATTTGATCATGATATCCATGCTAGTCTAGTTAATTATTAAATTTAGTATTCTTTTCACATTTATGAGCTATTTGAATATTGATTTTATGAAGTTAAGGATGGTATAGTGGAAACATTGTTGATGTGAGGCATGTTCTTGCGTATTTTGTCTCCCTTTTATTTATGCTCATTGTTATATGGTAAAGAAGAGTGTTATTTAACGAAGGGTGATGTCGTGCCGTATTTATTGATTATGATGAAAGTGAGAGTAAAAGCAAGAAGGGTGATGCCGACAATTATTATTATTTCACAGTGAGGTTGAGAGTAAAAGCACCGAAGGATGATACCGTGCCGATATTATTATTCCACAGTGAGTTTGAGAGTAAAAGCACGAAGGATGATATCGTGCCGATATTCTTGTTTCATAGTAAGGTTGAGAGTAAAAGCATGAAGGGTGATGCCGTGCAGTTTTGTTTATTATGATTTATTCATGTTGCTGGTGAAAGGCTTATTAATTGTTTCTTGTTATCATTCCCTGTAGTATTTATCGTACCTTGTACCCCCTTTTTCGTATGTCCCCTCCCAAATCACATGTTTAGCTTTTACTTGTTATTGTGTTGTATGTATATTATTATCTACACAGGTTTATTTCTACGTGGTGTCTTGTCATAACCTCGCCACTACCTCGTCGAGGTTAGGCTCGACACTTATGGAGTACATTGGGTCGGTTGTACTCATATTACACTCTCCACTTCTTGTGCAGATTTTGGTATTGGTCCCAGCTGTCCGTGAGGCATTTTAGCTTGGATTTGCTTTTGGAGACTCGAAGTAGTTCTGCTGGCGTCCGCAGACCTTGAAGTTCCCTTCCATTTCCCCTAGTTTACAGTTCTTTTTCATTCAAGACAGTTGTAAACCCTATTTGTAGAAATTCTAGAAGCGCGTGAATTCTGACTCCATTAGATATTAAAGATGTTTATGTTATTTCGCACTCATTATTAATGTTTAGTTCGGCTTAATTGTTTTTACTTCTTGTAATTTATTAAAATTGGCTTAAGATCCTCTAACGTTGGCTTGCCTAGCAAGTGAAATTTTAGACACCATCACGGCCCCGAAAGTGGGAATTCTGGGTCGTGACAAGTTGGTATCAGAACACTAGGTTTCCTAGGTCTCACAAGTCACGAGCAGGCTTAGTAGAGTCTGGAGGATCAGTACGGATATGTCTGTACTTATCCTCTAGAGGCTATGAAGTTTAGGAACAAATTTCACTTTTATTCTTCTCCGTCGTGCAATTTTATTCTATCATTGTTGATTGAACTCTTCTATTCTTGACCTTCCGCAAATGGCGAGAACATGTGCTACGTCATCAGGTGGACAACAGACAGAGCCCCCAGTGGTAGCTCCTACGAGGGGCAAGGGTTGAGGTTAAGGTTGCGCCAAAGGCCGAGGCAAAGGCAGAGCTCAGCGTAGAGCTCGGGCAGCACCACCAGTAGTGGAGCCTCAGGTGGATTTTGATGAGGAGGTTCCAGCTCAGACTGTACCTATTGGACCAGCTCAGGTCCCAGAGGGGTTCATCGCCACCCAGTGCTTCAAGACGCTCTAGTCCGTTTAGTGGGCCTTATGGAAAGTGTGGCCTAGGCTTATACATTTCCTATGGCACCAGCCGTCTCTCAGGTTGGGGGAGGAGAACAGTCCCTCTACTCACACTCCAAAGCAGATGGCTCCCTAGTATCAGACTCCAATAGCCCCGCCAGTTGGGCAGTGAAGCCAGTTGTTGCGGCACAGGCCGGTGATGGACCCGCCATGTCTTCAGAGGCTTTATGGAGATTGGACAAGTTTACTAAGATCTTTCCAGTTCACTTCAGTAGTACACCTTCAGAGGAATCCAGGATTATCTTGACAACTGCCATGAGGTGCTACGGAACATGGGTATAGTGGAGACCAATGGGGTCGATTTTATTGTATTTCAGATGATGGGTTCCACCAAGAAATGGTGGAGGGATTATGTGTTGACCAGACCAGTTGGGTCGCCTGCTCTTACTTGAGACCAGTTCTCTTAGCTCTTCCTAGATAATTTCCTCCCTATCATACTGAGAGGATTACCATCGGCAATTCGAGCATCTCCAGAAGGGCAGTATGACTACACTCAGTACGAGACCCATTTTGTGGATCTAGCCCGTCATGCTCTTCTTTTGCTTCCTACTAAGAGGGAGAGGGTGAGGAGGTTTAAAGATGGACTCACTCACCCATCAGGATTCATATGGCCAAGGAGACTGGGGGTGAGATATCTTTTCAAGTGGCTGTTGCCCGACGGATCGAGATGGTTCTTGCACAAGAGAGAGGGCAGGGGTCTGATAAGAGACCGCGTCATTCCAGTGGGTTCAGTGGTGCCTTGTCTGGAGGCACGGGTACTTTTGGTAGAGGCCATTCTCCTAGGCCGTTTCATTCAGCACTCCAGTCATCTCACAGTGCTTCAGGTGGTCGCGACTCGCTAGCCTACAGTGCACCACCAGCTCCTATTAGTGCACCTCTGCTCCAAAGTTTTCAGGGCAGTTACTCAGGTCGACAGGGTCAGTTTTAGGGTCAGCCGCCACAGCAACCGAGGCCTGTTATACTTGTGGTGACCCGAAGCATATTTCTAGGTTTTTCTCTCGGGCACCGGGCAGCTCAGAGCAGCAGGGTTCTCGTGACATGGTTCCGGCACCAGTTGCTACATCGCCTACTCATCCAGCCAGAGGCAAGGTCAGACAGCCAGAGGTAGAGATCAAACTGTTAGAGGTGGAGGTCAGGCTGTTAGAGGTGGAGGCCATCTAGTTAGAGGTCGTCCCAGGAACGTGGTTCTGAGTGGTGGGGCCTAGTCCCAATGTTATGCTTTCCTACCATGCTTGAGGCTGAGTCATCTGACGCTGTTATCATAGATATTATTTCAGTTTTCCATAGGGATGCTTCAGTTCTATTTGATCTGGGCTCTACTTATTCCTTCGTGTCATCCTATTTTGCTTCGTATCAGGTTGTGCCTCGTGATTCTTTTAGTGCTCATGTGTATGTGTCCACACCTGTGGGAGATTCTACTGTTGTAGATTGTGTCTATCTTTCGTGTGTGGTCACCATTGGGAGTCTCGAGACTAGCATAGATCTTCTACTTCTCGATATGGCTTATTTTTATGTCATCTTGGGCATGGATTGGCGGTCACCTTATCATGCTATATTGGATTGCCACGCTAAGGCGGTGACCTTACTTGCCGGGGTTTCCCCGATTAGAGTGGAGAGGTATTTCTGGTCATTCTACCAGCAAGGTTATCTCTTATGTGAAGACTCTGCATATGGTCGAGAAGGGGTGTCTAGTTTATTTGGCTTATGTCCGCGATTCTAGTGCGGAGGTTCCTTCCATAGATTCAATACCGGTTGTTCGTGAGTTTCCGTAGGTGTTTCCTCCAAATCTATCAGGGATGCCACCTGACAGAGATATTAACTTTTGTATTGGTTTGGCTCCAGGCACTCAGCCCATCTCTATTCTACCATATCGTATGGCCTCGCCAGAGTTGAAAACATTGAAAGAGCAGTTACAAGGTTTTCTTGATAAGGGCTTCATTAGGCCTAGTGTCTCGCCTTAGGGTGCACCTGTGTTGTTGTGAAGAAGAAGGATGGATCGATGAGGATGTGTATAGATTACCGACAGTTGAACAAAGTCACCATCAAGAACAAGTATCCATTGCCGAGGATTGATGACTTATTTGATCAGCTTCAGAGTGCAAAGGTGTTTTTGAATATTGATTTGAGTTATGGCTACCATCAGTTGAGGATTAGGGCATCCGATGTCCCTAAGACAGCTTTTCGGACTCTTTACGGGCATTATGAGTTTATAGTGATGTCCTTTGGGTTGACAAATGCCCCAGCAGCATTTATGGATTTGATGAACCGAGTGTTCAAGCCCTATTTGTATTCCTTTGTGATTGTGTTTGTTGATGATATCTTGATCTACTCCCGCAGTCGAGAGGAGCACGAGCAGCATCTTCGGATTGTACTTCAGACTCTGAGAGACAGCCAGTTATATGCTAAGTTTTCAAAGTGCAAGTTTTGGTTGGATTCAGTTGCTTTCTTGGGGCATGTCATATCAGCATAAGGCATTCAGGTGGAACCTAAGAAGATTGAGGCAGTTCAGAAATGGTCTAGACCCACTTCAGCCACGAAGATCCAGAGTTTCTTGGGTTTGGCGGGTTATTGGCGCCGTTTTGTGGAGGGGTTCTCATCTATAGCAGCCCCAATGACCAGGCTGAATCAGAAGGGTGCCCCGTTTATATGGTCAGACGAGTGTGAGGCAAGCTTTCAGAAGCTCAAGACTATTTTGACTACAGCGCCAATGTTTGTGTTGCCTATAGGTTCGGGATCTTACACGGTATGTGATGCATCTCGTATTGGTCTTGGCATAGTATTGATGCAGGATGGAAGGGTGACTACATATGTGTCACGACAGTTGGAGGTTCATGAGAATAATTACCATGTCCATGACTTAGAGTTGGCAGTTATTGTTCATGCGCTGAAGATTTGGAGGCACTATCTTTATGGCATGTCGTGTGAGGTTTTCACGGTTCATCGGAGCGTTCAGTATTTGTTCAAGCAAAAGGATATCAATTTGAGGCAGAGGAGGTGGTTGGAGCTATTGAAAGACTATGATATCACCATCTTGTATCATCTTGGGAAGGCCAATGTGGTGGCCGACGCCTTGAGTAGAAAGGCAGCGAGTATGGGCAGCCTTGCATACATTCGATTCAATGAGAGACCACTTGCATCATATGTTCAGACTTTAGCCAATCAGTTCGTGAGGTTGGATATTTCAGAGCCTAGTCGTGTTCTAGCTTGTATAGTCGCTCGGTCTTCCTTGTTTGAGCGCATCAGGGAGAGGCAGTATGATGACCCTCATTTGCTTGTCCTTAAAGACACAGTGCGACACGTTGGGTCCAAGCAGGTTACTGTTGGAGATGATAGATTTTGGAGGATGTAGGGTCGTATTTGTGTGCCCAATGTAGATGGACTTCGTGAGTTGAATCTTGAAGAGGCCCACAATTCTCGATATTCTATTCATCCAGGTGCCACTAAGATGTATCAGGACTTGTAGCAGCATTGTTGGTGGAGGAGGATGAAGAAGGATATAGTTGCATATGTATCTCGGTGTTCAAATTGTCAGCAAGTAAAGTATGAGCATCAGAGACCTAGTGGTTTGCTTCAGAAGATAGAGATTCCTGAGTGGAAGTGGGAGTGTATCACTATGGATTTTGTTGTTGGACTCCCACGGACTCAGAGGAAGTTCGAAGCGGTATGGGTTATTGTGGACAGGCTGACCAAGTCAGCGCATTTCAGTCATGTGGCAATTACCTATTCTTTAGAGCGGTTAGCTGAGATCTACAACCGTGAGATCGTCCGTCTTCACGGTGTGCCCGTGTCTATCATTTCTGATCAAGGTACGCATTTCACCTCGCATTTTTGGAGATTAGTGCAGCATGAGTTGGGAACGCATGTTGAGTTGAGCACAACATTTCATCCTCAGATGAACGGACAATCCAAGCACACTATTCAGATATTGGAGGATATGCTTCGCGCTTGTGTTATATACTTCGGAGGTTCGTGGGATCAGTTCTTGCCACTTGCGGAGTTTGTCTACAACAACAGCTACCAGTCAAGCATTCGGATGGCTCCCTATGTGGCATTATACGGGAGGAGGTGCCAATTTTCAGTTGGATGGTTCGAGCCGAGGGAGGCTCGGTTTCTAGGTACATATTTGGTATAAGATGCCTTGGATAAGGTTAAGATTATTTAGGAACGACTTCGCGCAGATCAGTCCGGCAAAAAGAGCTATGATGATCATCGAGTTCGTGATGTTGCATTCATGGTCGGAGAGAGAGTATTGCTTTGAGTTTCACCCATGAAGGGTGTGATGAGGTTCGTAAAGAAGGGCAAATTGAGCCCTATGTACATCGCACCCTTTGATATTTTGGAGAGAGTGGGTGAGGTGGCTTACAGGCTCGCATTGCCGCCTAGTTTATCAGAAGTTCATCCGGTGTTCCATGTGTCCATGCTCCGGAAGTATCATAGTGATCCGTCCCATGTGTTAGATTTCAGCCCAGTCCAATTGGACAAGGATTTGACTTACTAGGAGGAGTCGATGACTATTTTAGCCCAGCAGGTTTAATAGTTGAGGTCTAAGAGTTATCCTTCAGTTCGAGTGTAGTGGAGAGGTCAGTCGGTCGAGAAAGCTACTTGGGAGTCCGAGTCAGATATGTGGAGTAGATATCCACACCTTTTCACCAGCCCAAGTGCTTTTCTATGTGTGTTCGAGGACGAACAGATATTTTAGAGGTGGAGATTGTGATAACCCGATAGGTCACCTAGGGTTTTAGAACCTAATTATATGTTTCGAAGCCTCCACTAGCTTCTTTAAGCCTTCCTCGATTTGCATGCACAGTCCGGGTATTTTTTCAGAAGGCTTTTATGTTAAAAACTGATAAAATATGAAACTTTACCTTAAAATTCATTTGAGTTGACTTGGTCAATGTTTTGAGAAAATGGACCAAAATCCATATTTTGACGGCCCCGATGGGTCTGCATCGTGATTTAGGACCTGGGCGTATGCTCGGAATCGAAATCGGAGGTCCCTAACTCGAGTTATTTATTTTTGTCGAAAATTGAAAGTTTAAATGCTTAATGATTTTAAAGAATTGATCGATGTTTGAATTTGTTGATGTCGGGTCCATTTTTTGGTTTCGGAACCCGGTATAGGTTCATTACTATATTTATGACTTGTTTGTCAAATTTGATGAGAAACGGAGTTGGTTTGACGTGATCCGGACGTCCGGTTGTTGGAATAAAAGTTCTAAAACTTGAAAATTTCATTTGATTTTGGCATCTGATTCATAGTTCTAGGTGTTATTTTGGCGATTTGATCACGCGAGCAAGTTTGTGATATACTTTTTGACTTGTGTGCATGTTTGGTTTGGAGCCTCGAGGGCTCAGGTGAGTTTCGGATAGCCTACAGACCATTTGAACTTAAGGAAAAGTGTTGGTTTTATCTTCTATTGGTTTCTAGTGTCTTCTTCTTCGCGATCGCGAAGAATGTACCGAGATCCCGAAGGCTTGTTTGGGATGGAGGAAGGGATTGTTCTCGTGAAGGCGGGGTCTTGGTCCTGAACGCGAAATAGAGGGGGCTTTCCCTTTGCGAACGCGACAGCCCTTCCGCGAACGCGAAGCATTAAGGGCTTGCGGGGAGACTGGGCTGGAGTGCTACGCGAACGTGGACCCTGAGCCGCGAACGCGATGGTTAGGGGGGAAGAACCATCGCGAATGCGGAGCATTTATCGCGAACGCGAAGGCCATTTTGGCCGCTGTGCTCCGCGATCGCGTCAGGACCTTTGCTACGCGAACGCGAAGAAGGCCTGATGCCCAATGATTTAAATGTTCCGAAGATGGAATTTCACCCATTTTTCATAAACTTTCCATTAGAGTTCGGCGTAGAGTCGATTTTGAAGGGAAAACTGACCGCCAACTCATAAGTTTGTACACTTTTACTCATTTCCTTCCATTTCTAACATCAGCCATTAATTTCTAGCCCTAATCTTTGTTCTTCCATGGTAGAAAACTAGGGATTTAGGAAGACTTGGAGGGTTTTGTAAATTAGGAATTTAGACCTCAAATTGAGGTTGGATTCCGAAACAAATTGCATATTTGGGCTCGGGGGACAATGGGTAAATATATTTTGGTCCGAACATCGGGTTTTGACCAAGCGTGCCTGGGGTCGCTTTTTGACTTCTTGGGGGAAAGTTTGGAAATTCTAAATTTATGCATTGAAATTGATTACTTTAGCAATATTTGATATTATTGAGTCAATTTTGGTTGGATACGAGTAGTTTGAAGGCTGATTCTAGGGGAAAGGCCCCGGTAGAGCTTTGAATTGTCCTTTGGGTGTCGTCGTTAACCTTGACTTGAGGGATTAGAACTTGTTTGCCTATTTGCTTCATGTTTAGATGTTTGATATAACGTATATGTGTGGTGAGAGTAATTATGCATTTTTGTTGGCTCAAAGCATGCGGTGGAACTTGTTTTCTTGTAATTTATTTCTTTCTTTGATCATGATATACATGCTAGTCTAGCTAATTATTAAATTTAGCATTCTCTTCGCATTTATGAGCTATTTGAGTATTGATTTTCTGAAGTTAAGGATGGTATTGTGGAAACATTGTTGATGTGAGGCATGTTCTTTCTTATTTTGTCTCCCTTTTATTTATGATCATTGTTATATGGTAAGGGGGAGTGTTAATGCACGAATGATGATGTCGTGCCATATCTATTGATTATGATGAAAGTAAGAGTAAAAGCACGAAAGGTGATGCCGTGCAGTTATTATTGTTTCACGGTGAGGTTGAGAGTAAAAGCACGAAGGGTGATGTCGTGCCGATATTATTATTTTATAATGAGGTTGAGCGTAAAAGCACGAAGGGTGATGTTGTGCCGATATTCTTGCTTCATAGTACGGTTGAGAGTAAAAGCACGAAGGGTGATGTCGTGAAGTTTTTTTCGTTATGATTTATTCATCTTGCTGGTTAAATGCTTATTGATTGTTTCTTGTTATCATTCCCTGTAGTATTTATCGTATCTTGTACCCCCTTTTTCGCATGTCCCCTCCCAAAATCACATGTTTAGATTTTAATTGTTATTGTGTTGCACGTATATTGTTATCTGCGCAGGTTTATTTCTACGTGGTGTCCTTTCATAGCCTTTTCACTACCTCGTCGAGGTTAGGCTCGATACTTACGGAGTACATTAGGTCGGTTGTACTCATACTACACTCTGCACTTCTTGTGCACATTTTGGTATTGGTCCCAACTGTATGTGAGGTGTTTCAGCTTGGATTTGCTTTTGGAGACTCGAGGTAGTTCTGCTGGCGTTCACAGACCTTGAAGTCCCCTTTCATTTCCCTTAGTTTATCGTTCTTTTTCGTTCAATACAGTTGTATTATTTCCAACCCTGTTTGTAGAAACTCTAGAAGCTCGTGAATTATGACTCCAGATCCGGGTTGTACTTAGATATTAAAGATGTTTATGTTATTTCGCACTCAGTATTAATTTTCAGTTTGTCTTAATTATTTTTACTTCTCGTAATTGATTAAATTGGCTTAATATCTATAACATTGGCTTGCCTAGCAAGTGAAATGTTAGGCACCATCACGATCCCGAAGGTGGAAATTCCGGGTCGTTACATCATGTTTAGATGGATTAGAAGTTCAAAACCAGCATGAATGTGTTCATTGGTGTAGTATTCAAAATTAGATAAAGTTAGTTTTCTATTTTAGAATTTGGATGTCTCCTATAAAATTAAGCAATGACGTGATGATTCATTTGAAACTGGTTTTGTAATAATGCTTGTTTTCCAGAGTTGTTTAAGTTTGCAAATTCAGTTCTGCAGAGCTGAAGTTTACATGTATTTTTGTTTTGGTTCTGGGCTAGGCCATGAACTAGCCCAATTGAAAAGGTCTTTATCGACTAAGGATTTCAAGTCTACTTAATGAAGGCCTGAAAGTAATGTGATTGGGCCGACCCTTTTAGGCCCGCTGTTGTCAGCAGCCGGTTCAAGCAACATCTTTATGCTCGTTCAAATTGTTTGAATCTGTTAGAATCAAATTGACTCTGAACACAAACGTTCTCCTTTCCCACTTGATTAGTTTAGCAATTCCAAGATTAATCAAGGACTGTTTTAATCAAGGACCAATCTAGGACTACTTTAGGATATTTTAGTGAGTAGCCGATAAGGCTAACACATAAAAGCCTGGTAAACATCTGACTGACTGAACTATAGTCTACGAAGCCTCTAAGATTACTGAAATGCTAACTGTTTTCCGGAACAAGGTCCACGGCATACCTTACTAACTGAAATACTATAAATACTGAAAAGAAGGGATAATGCCCCGAAATACTGGGGCTCACTAATAGCTAATACGAGGTGTCCTAGCAAGTAGAATCGTCAATCTGCAAATCGTTACATGCATCGCTAGATGCAGGCCCTGGGCAAAAAGGGACGTTAGTACATTTGAGTTGCATTGGTATGTAAAATAACCGAAATAAAGAACTATAAATACTGAAACTGAAACGGAGCTGATAACTGATAATTGATAAATGAACTAAACATAGGAAGTAAGGATATATACTCTCTCTTCTGAATGATGAACAACATGTTTATCTGAATAAACTATGGCCTCATGCCCAATATATATGTGCATAAGCTACAGTCTCAGGCCCAAGTATACATATACATAACTACGTTTTCAGGCCCAAAAATGCATAAAGCATAAACTACGACTTCAGGCCCAAATATGTATGAAGCATATAACTACGGCCTCGGGCCCAAATAAAGGTGTTCAACATTCAGGAATTTAGGGCAGTAACTGAGAATCATACTGTGAATAGATGATACTGAAATACTGAACCATACTGAGTTACATGACACTGGAATACTGAATAAGACTAGACTGAGATATGTATTCATAATAAGTTGATTTGTCATAATTGAAACTCATAGAATATTGAACGATTATGAAACTATGCCATCTAGAGAATAGAAGTTCTACGACTATTCATGGAACAAAGGCATAATTACTTTATGAGGAAACTTGTAATAGTCATAATGAATGGGACGTAGCGAGAATCATAATAATTTCCAAACGTAAAGAGAGTGAGCCTCACTGACCTTAACTCTGGCCCTTTTTAAGAGTATCACAATGTTCGTCGCATCTTTCAACGATAATCTACGTCAATATATATATATATATATCAAGAGGAACCAATATTAGCATTAATGCTCCTGTTTTAGTAACTTAGAAATTTTACCAAACACCTTGTGGGTGTAAAGCCTCATAGCCCTAAGTAATTGGCCTTTTCTTCACCAAGTTCTCATTCCACTACTTCTAGGTGATTTTACAATCCCAAATAGATGTAACTAACACCATTTCTCATCACCCAAATGTTTACAACAATCATAAGTCCATAATTTAAAACCCTAGCATAGTTCTTACAATTCTCTTTATCGAACCCATTTACTATTCTCCTAAAAACTCATCAATTCATAGTTATAAATAATTAGGGAGTAGAAGCATTACCTTTTCGAAGCTCACCCCTCTTGAATTCAAGTTCTAGGGTTTTCTTTCCCAAAAATAGTGTCTTGATCGAATATCTAATGAGTGGAAGGATTTACCCATGTTAATAAGGTGTTGGAGAATTGAAATTAACTTAGGATCATCGTTAGAACTTACCTTAGATAATAGAGGGACCTTGGGGAAGTTAGGTTCTTGAGAGCTCCCCTTTCTTGAGTAGGTTTTCGTGTTTGGGGTGTGGGGGAACGAGGTAGGGCTTTTAAATAAGTAAACACGTCCCAAAATTGAGAAGAAAAATAAAAATAACTTGGATAAACTTCGTCAGCGCGAAGCATCATCAGGGCACCAAAATAACCGTGCAAGGCGCCATCAGAGGCGCCAAAATTACAGTGCCTTGCACTGTCTGGGGCGATGAGGTCAATGCCCTGGATAGTGCCTTACACTGTCTGGGACGCTGAGGTTATAGTGCCTTGCACTGTTAGGGGCGCTGATGTTAATGCCCTGGAGAGTGCCTTGCACTGTCAGGGGCTATAAGACGTACCTCGCAGAAACTTGGTCGATTGTATCAAATTTTATGCACCTCACTATCGATCTTGATTCTAAAATAATAGTTTCCACCTATACTCATCCTGATAGGACTTCACATGTTAAAAGGTCACATTAATACTCATTTAATGTATCCACAACTAATTCAGATTTTGCGGAGTGTTAAAACTTTGGCAATAAATAAATAAGTGATATTAATTGTGTACACGTACACGTGACATGATTTTTGACACCCGAACGAACGGATTCACATACACGTGATTCATTTCCAAGATTAATTCCATAACCAAGTAATTAAAAGTGATAAAAGGTAAAAGGCACATAGATTTACAAATACGTAATTAATAATTAATTAAGCCAGGTATGATTAAAAGCGACAATGCTAAAACCACGAAATCCGGGAGTGCCTCACACCTTCTCTCGGGTTAACAAAATTCCTTGCTCTATCTTTTGTGTTCGCAGACCATAAATAGAGCCAAACTTTCTTGAATTGGGATTTCAAATTTTGTTACTCGAAACACCGTTAATTAAGTAATTCCGAGTGGCGACTCTAATAAAATTAAAATAATTGCATTTCAAATACTGTCGCTTTAATTGGAAAAACTCCTTATCTTCGGAAAAAGGAGGTGTGATAGATATCATTTGTTAGGATCGAAATAACCAAGTTTCAAGCGGAATCTAGTAACACAAACCTACGACGATAAATCATACAACATAAGAGAAATATACCAAAAGAGACACAAATATTTAACGTAGTTCGGCAAATTTACCTATGTCCATGGCAGAGATGAGCAATCCACTATATAAAAGAGAGTACAAAATATCAAGAAAACAACCTAACGAAGAGGCAAACACAAGTGGCAGACTAACGCTTGTCCCAAAAGTTCTCCCCCTTAATAATACTCTCAAACTCCTTATGGCTGATCCTTGCCCCATTTGCCAAATTGCGCCACCAAAAATCAAAATCCTCTCCGTACAGTGCGATCCACGTGAACAGTGTTGCAGTGGAGGCAAAATGGCCACTGCTCCGCCGTCTGGTAGTGGAAAACCATCGGACCATCCCCAAAAGAAGCGCATAAGTATTTCATACCATCCCTAATTGGTTTCATCTCAAAATTCAACTCCAGCTGCTGCAGATCTTCAAAACAGTGCAAGGATCACTGTAGCGAAAATCGCATGGAGCCTTCTGAAATTTCCCAAGTGAATTCTGGGCCAAATTTAAAAATTCCAAACCATGGAGATTGTTACCCACGTCAAGGCGCACCTCTCCACCAAATTTCAACTCATTCCACCATGGAAATCATCCCCTCCGACCTTCTGCAAATTGCCGACGACACAGAACTCGTCGAAAACAGAATTCCAGCCATCCAAATAGAAAATGATTGGTACCAATCTCTTTGTTTTGATGAGGAGAACATGTGTGCGCCATCAATTGCACCTGGGCATCAACCAAATGCTTCAATTTTGCATAGGAAAAAAAATTTGACAGTTCAAGTGCACCAGGTGTTCAACAAAATGAAAATCCCATTTCTGAGCTAAATTGTGAGCAACCAAAAATTGGAAAACCTGCAATAGCCTCTAAAGATCAGAGCTGCAAAGTTTCATGTAACTCCAACACGCTAATTGATCACCATGAAACTATTCATAGCCCAAAATCACACCAATTGGTCGGGCAGGGTGTTCGCTATGCCAATTGGCTCAAGACCAATGCCAAACCATTCCTGGTGCTTAGGAGATTGTTTTCCAATCATCAAACTCAATTTCCATCGAGCCAATTCTCAACATTGCAAAATGGTTTTTCTGACAGTTTTGGTGCACCAGATATTTGACGTAATGACGAGCCCACTTCCACAACCCAATTGTGTGACCTTGAGCTTCCCCAACCTTCTCAAAATCATATGGAACATGTTCGTCAATCAACCTCCCAGGAACCACCCCAAAAAAGTGGTGATCAGTTGCCTTCTTCATTGCCAGAACTGCAGATGTTCACTAATGGTGGATCACTGAATCATGGATCTCAAATGGCGGTGCAAACCACTCAACAAGCTACTATAAGTGGTATTGAAGGGACTGGTATAGGAGTTGCGACTGCAACAACTCAGTATTGAAGGGACTGGTATAGGAGTTGCGACTGTAACAACTCAGAACTTAGATGGCCAAGCTAATTGCCCCACATTAACTGCCCAGGTAATTGACAATGGTTCCAAGCCTATCCCAGCTGATCATAGCCAAACCCCAGGTAAATCCCATATCCCCGTTGCAGCCTCCTATCAAAGTTTTATCTAATTTTGACAAGCCAAAACACCCCAGGAAACCTCAGAAGATCCCAGTTAAACCCTCAGAAACAATCCCTCCTGTTCAACCAGCAGTGCAGGCAGGGGTCCAACCAATAATCCAAGATCCCTCGACTAATACCAAAGCCCCTCAACCAAACGGCACCAACACAAAACCACAAGCCAATCCAACCCCCCATCCCCCTACTGTTAAACATTCCTTTGCAAATAGGCTAAGAGCCAGACATAAGGCTGAGATTGCTCCAATACAATTCACTCCTCCAACCATTACCACAAAGCAAGGCAAACCTGCTGTGATTTTCAAAAGGGAAGACTACATGGTCAAGTTTGCAGACAGACGTAAGCTCACTGTGGTTGGTAAGTTCCTCAACACTATGCCTAGAATGGAGGTGATTAGGAAAAGCTTCATAGCCCAGATTGAACTTAGAGGTGGTGTCAAGATTGCCCATTTTAATGCCAAAACTGTCTACATTGATCTTGACAATGAATATGACCATGCAACTGTATGGACCAAGCAGTAAATGTACATACAGGGCCAAATGATAAAACTGGAAGCATGGAATCTTGTTTTTAAACCAAATGAAAACTTTCCAGTTATTCCCACCTGGATTGTTATCCCAGAATTGCCATGGTATCTCTATTACATGGAAATTATCACCCCCCCCCCCCCCCCCCCCCCTCCTCCTGCTATCTCATATTGGCAAAGCCCGGTTCTTGGACTTGGCATCTTTCCAGAAAACTAGAGGGAGTGTGGTAAAGGTGAAAATACAAATTGACCTCACCAAGGATAGGCCCAGTCATGTCTGGATAGGCTATGATGAAGATGTCAATGGAGATGGCCAATGATTTGAAGTCCAGTATGACAATCTCCCTGAATATTGCTCTTACTGCAAACACCAAGGGCACTTAATTCAAGCTTGTCAGGTAAAACTGAAAGATGAGGAAATTCAAAATAAAAAAGAGGAAGTAGCAGCTGCTAGTGATCCACAATCCTGAAATCGAAGCAATATTAAAGGCAATGCAGGAGAAATAAAGCAACCAAAAGGCAAAGTGCAAAATCCCACACCAACAATAGCAGCAAAAGACCAAAACACAGTTCAGAATGCAGAACACCAAAACAGTAGCTGAACCTACAAATGATGAGTGGCAAACTCAAAAGAAGAATCATTTTTTAGGCAATTATCAGAATAGTAAGAAGAAATGGAAAGTTTACATACCAAAGCAAAATGCGGTTCAAGTCAATGCTGCTCCAAATCAGTCCACTCAAAGCACCACAGAACTAGGTATATCTCTTGCACCCTCCTTTGTAATCCAGAAGGTATGGCTTTTAGTACTGATTCTGGTGCCCAGAATCAGGTTTCCCAATCCCATCATCTCGTGTATCTTTTGTTGTTAATGAAGTTATTGGAGGTATGGAGAATTTTCAGGAGAAACCAATTCAAAAACAGGATGGGGTACCTACTGGGGAAGGGTTTTCTCATGTTTTGCATGAGTGTGCTACTGCACAATTGGCTACCCATAGGATTAACCATATTCCCCCTACTACCACTGCTCCTTCATCAGTCAATGCTGCTAATCAAAAATCCCCTATGAACTCTGGGAATGAAATTTGTGAGTTAATCAGTTCTGAAGAAGATAATTTAGAAGAAAATCAGCTTGATTAACATAGTGATGAGCTGAGGATATTTCTAAAAGGCAAGGATCATGCAGCATCATACTTCAGCATGCAATCCTTAAAATCCAAAAATAAGCCAATTCAGAAGAAGAGAAAAGCTATGAAAAGCAAAATGTTGGGATTAGCATCAATGAACCCTCAGAAAATCAAAGCCATGTCTTTCCTTCCTCCACATTCCACAGTCCAGCTGCCCAATTGAGATGGAATTCTAGAATTGACTCTACAAAGAAATCAAATGCATACAAGGACCTTGTCATTGATCCATCCCTATCTCAACCTCTTCTGGAAGTCAATGTCCATATGAATGTCAAAGAGACTGGCCCAAGTGCTCAGAAGGAACAGGCCTCAACCAAAATCCTAGCTTTTTTTCCCTTTAAAGAATGCCCTGTGAACAAATACACTCCAGAATTTGATGAATATAGGCCTATTCTCTCTGAAGATGAAATGAGTGGTGGTATTGAAGAAGAACATGAATTCAGTGATGCCTCAAATGATGACCATAACTGTGATCTCCTTGTAAATGCCATCAATGGAGAATATTAGCAACATGGTGTGACTGGCTCTCAAGGTTTGTCTCCTAAGAAATATAATCCCTCACCAAGACTCACAAGAAACAAAGCTGCTGGAACCTCCACTGCACCACCAAACTCCACCCCCCACCCCCACCCACCCCCAGTTTCAATGATTAGCACACTCATATGGAATGCTAGAGGTATCAGAACCTCTAGAGCCATAGAGAGACTCAAAACATCAAAACAAATCCACAAAATTTCCTTCATAGTTGTCCTGGAACCCTTCCTGGATACATCCCACATCAACCACTACAAAATCCAACTGTCAATGCAACATGCAACATCAAACATTAATAACAAGATTTGGATCTTTTGGGATCAGGACTTCACTAGTACCATTCTAGATCATGATGAGCAATAGATCATTGTGGAACTAAGACATGTTAAAGCTGCAGACACCTTTCACATCACAATCATTTATGCCAAATGCAAACATGTTCTGAGAAGGCCTTTATGGGACTACTTGAGAGCCAAAGCCTTGTGTTCTTCTACTCCATGGTGTGTCATTGGGGACTTCAATGTTATATATTCTATTGGAGAAAAGATTGGCGGCATCCCCTATCAAATCAACAAAAGTCTGGAGTTTTTGAGTATGATGGAGGATTGTGGACTCACTTATCTAGGGTATTACGGACCAAGGTATGCTTGGTCTAATGGTAGAGGTCCTTGTTCAATTGTTTGGAAAAGATTGGATAGGGGACTTGCTAATGATAGCTAGCTTGCTTCTCATCCTACAACCGCTATTACTCACCTGGAATCTACTGGCTCAGATCATCCCCCCCCCCCCCCCCCCCCCCTCCCTCATGGAATTGAATGTCAGAACTGATAATGCCACCAAATATTTCAAGTTTCTGAATTGTTGGACAGAAAATGCATCCTTTCTCCCCTGGTTCAAGAGATCTGGAATAGACCAGCCAGTGGTAATCCAATGTGGATCTTCCACCAAAAAACCAATGCCTTATGTTCTGCACTCTCCAAATGGTCAAGGAAAGAATATGGGAACATTTTTTAGAAAGCCAAAGAATTTGAAGAGAAAGTTAGGAAATCTGAGGAGATCTGGGCACAATCCAATAAAGAATCTGACAGAATCATTGCTCATGAACTCACTGCCTAATATGTCAAGTGACTAAAAATTGAGGAAGCAGTTTTGAAGCAAAAAACACAACTTCAATGGTTTAAGGATGGAGATGCCAATTCTAAATACTTCCACATTTTAATTAGAGGCAGAAGAAGAAAGCTCTATATTCACAAAATAAAGAATGATGATGATGATTGGATATATGGAGATGAAGCCATTGGTGAAGCTGCATGTGACCCTTTTCAGAAGTTGTTAACAAAATACTGGGGGTGTCATTAGAGAAGACCTCATTTCCTGTATTCCTACCTTGGTTACAGATGAATATAATTACATCCTCAATAGAGACCCTACCATGGAGGAGCTCAAGATCATTGTGTTCTCAATGAATCCTACTAGTGTTGCAGGTTCAGATGGTCTGAATGGAAAAAAATTTCAACACTATTGAGATATCATCAAAGATGACCTACTCAATGTGGTGAATGCATATTTTTGTGGGAATTCAATTCCAAGATTCATGACTCAAGTCTTCCTAGTCTTACTTCATAAAGTGGAGTTTCCCAACACTTTATCTGAATTTAGACCTATAAGCTTGAGCTAATTTCTCAACAAAATCATCTCCAAGATTATCTGCTCCAGGATTGCACCTATCCTCCCAAAAATTATTTCCCATAATCAGACTGGTTTTATTAAAGGTAGAAGCATTTATGAGAACATCATGCTTGCACAGGAGATTGTTCAAGGCATCAAGAAACCAAATGTTGGTGCCAATGCAGTAATCAAACTAGACGTGGCCAAGGCATATGACAGGGTCTCTTGGTCTTTCACATGAATTGTGATGAGACGAATGGGGTTTAGTGAAAAAATCATTGACATGATGTGGAGGACAATGTCCAGCAACTGGTACTCTGTAATAGTCAATGGCACCAAGTGTGGTTTCTCCCATTCTACTAGGGGTTTGAAGCAAGGTGACACATTGGCTCCTTCCTTATTCATCATGGGGGTTGAAATACTGTCAAGAATGCTAAATAACCTGTCACATGATCAGTTATTCAATAGATTTTATATGGAAAAGAGAGGGGCCCAAATCACACACCTGAGCTTTGCAGATGATGTGATCATTTTCACTTTTGGGGCAGAATTTCACTCCTGAAAGTCATGAAGATCCTTCATGATTATGAGCAAACTTCTGGCCGACAAATCAAGAAAAGCAAGAGTCATTTCATGACTGCTTCTTTTGCCTTCCATTACACCACCAGAAGAATCCAACATGTCACTGGTTTCACTAGAAAGGAATACCCTATCACCTACCTTGGTTGCCCCCTCTACACTGGCAGGAAAAGAATTGTGCATTTCAATTGTATCATATCCAAAGTAGTTAGAAGAATAAGAGGTTGGCATGGTCGTTTATTATCTTATTATGGTAGACAAACTCTAATCAAGCATGTCATGAAGTCACTCCCCATACACTTGTTATCTGTTGTCTCACCTCCTAAGACTATCCCCAGGCAAATTGAAAAACTGGCAACTAATTTTTTCTTGGGAATGGATAAGGAAAAAAACAAATACCATTGGGCCTCTTGGAACAAATTATCTCACCCAATGGATGAAGGTGGCATTGGTTTGAGATCCATTGAATATGTGCAAATCTATGGAGTACAAACGATAGTGGTGGTTCAGAACCAAACACACCTTATGGAGCAGGTTCCTGACTGCCAAATAATGTAAGAAAGCTCATCCAATAGCCGAAAGATGGGACTCTGGCCAATATCAAGCATGGAAAAGAATGGTGATTAACAAGAAGAATGTTGAATAACCACATACGTTGGAGGCTACACTCAGGCAACAGTAGCTTCTGGTGGGACAATTGACTAGGTACTGGGCACTTAGCTAGTTTCAGACATGGTGGGGCTAGACCTAGCAACATCAAGGTCTCTCATTTCTGGAATTCTGGGCAATGGGATGTTCAGAAACTCAACCAGGTTGTCCCCATAGATATGATTCCACACATCCTCCAAGTCCAGATCCACTATGATACTCAATCCCCTGACAAAGCAATTTGGCAACCTACCAGTTCTGGAGAGTTTTCTTGTGCTTCTACATGGTCAGTGATTAGAGAGAACAGACATGTCCTTCTAACTAATAAGATGACCTGGCACAAGAACATTCCTTCCAAATGGTCCTTTTTTTATGGAGATCCTTAAGAAACAAACTTCCTATAGATGACATGGCAGCTAAATTTGGACCTCCCACTATTAACAAATATGCATGTTGCACCACACCTACTGTTGAAACTATGGAACACATATTCAGTTATGGAAACTTTAACATAATCATCTGGAAGCATTTTAATGCACTTGTTGGTATTCAAAGCAACATGCAACCCCTAAGAATCACTCTTATGAACGGGTGGTTGCAACCATGGAAAAATAAAGTGCAGAAGTTGATCCTTGATACCGTGCCAATTATAATCTGTTAGAACTTGTGGAAGAACATATGTGCTGCCAAATATGGAGGAAAGTCATCAGATGTCACTAGAACTTTGTACTCTATCACCTCTGACACCCTCATCTTGCTCAAAACTACCTATGTTAATACCAAATGTCCATCTAGTTGGGCAGAGATTTACCCTGCTATTGAAAACATAAAGTATCACATCAATGTACAACAAGTTGTGTGGCTTAGACCAGATCTTGGCTATGTCAAGGTAAACTCTGATGGCAGTGCACTGGGCAATCCAGGAAAAATAGGAGTTGGAGTCATTATCAGGGGTCACCATGGTCAGTTCATTCATGCAATTGCAAGTCCACTGGGTAAAGGCTCTAACAACTTGGCAGAAATAGAGGCAACCTATATTTGTATTAGATGGTGCACTGAAAATGGTTTCTCTAACATCCATCTTGAAGCTGACTCCAAACTCCTCATTCAATGGTTGACCACAAATTCTACACCACCTTGGTCTCTTTGCATGCATCTTCAGAAGATTAAAACCTTATGTCACCAGTGTGAAGGCATCATATTCTCACATGTCTTTAGAGAGGCCAACTGTCCTGCTGACTCACTCTCAAAACTCAACCATGACCTCTCCTTCTTTACACACTACAACTGTCAGCTAGATTTGCCAATACACATAAGGGGACAACTTTATCTTGATCAACTTAACACCCTTGCTTTTAGACACAAAAGGACCAACACGGTCATGTTTCCATCACAGATGTCCTCTAACATCTCTAATATTTATGACTGACAATGATCACCATAAAAGAGGAGTCACAATAGTCCAAAGCAATAGGAATTGTGGCATCACCAATGACAACAGTCTTCTAACATTGTTTGCTCTTTTGCAAGTTTCTCTTCTCTATAAACTACCCAGCTTCTTTTTTCTCTTTCAGAGTGTGGTATTAGCACTTATACTCATTCTTCTAGAAGAACAACAAGGCACTGATGTAGGTTATAAGAAGAAGGAAGATACCCCATAGGCCACCACAATAACACATACCAGTCCCATAAAAGTACCCAACACCTACGCTACACAGCAACCCCACAACAACCACTGCCCTGCTCATTACCCACACATTCCTATAACAGCCCCTTCTTACCCCTCAAAAATGAGAAAACACAACAATACACTCACAACCAACCACACATCTCTAACCATTAGTCAACAACCATTCACAAACTCTCATATTTCATCACTAAACACAAGAACGATGTGCCATCACCCATGAATTTCATAAAAGTGGCAGAACCAAAAATTTGGGCAGAGATGCCCAATTTTCTACTGACCATGTTTTCTTTTTTGCAGGTATCATCATTTTCTTCATGCTCAATCAATTGGTATATTTTCAGCGTGTGGTATTAGCATCTATGATGCTCATCCTCCTGAAAACATACCAATTGAGAGAGACAAGCAGGGCCACCAAAACCATGAGCAACACGGCAGTCCTTCCTGAGGCAGTCTTCAAAAATGACAAGTCTCTATATCTCACTATTTCAAACTTCCACTAACATGTAAGAAACCCCCTCTAGTTATCCACACATCCCAACACTACAGCAAACCACATAGTCATACCTATGACCATCTACCTAAGGTTCACTTCTCCAATTACAATAACACCCAAACAACCTACTTCAGCATCCACAAGAACCTACAAGTAGGTGATCCACAAGAACCAAGGATGTCCCTAGCTCTCCTTTACCACCCTTACTCATACTCAACCCCACCTTATATTCAATCTATAAATCTAGAAACCACAAGAACGTGGAATCAGTGTCCTTTTCTCAGAATAGAGAGCCCTAATGCTCCCCTTTTGCTAACAAGTTTGCTCAATTTTGCATGTACATTCAACAGACTTAGCCAACTGTTGCAATTTTAGTGTGTGGTATTAGCATATATGATGCCTCATTCTACTGAAATTGCATCAATTCTGCCAAGTCCCTCATGACACCTTCACATCCACAGTCCAATCACACAATCCTTGGACACATTGATGTACAAGCATCACACGTTAGATGCACATAAATAACAGGCACAAACAAATCTAGCCATACTGCCCCCTATGCCAGATTCCAATCATCACCAGTAGACATCAACAATGCTGACACTCCACCACCAGTCAGCCTCCTACTCACCAGCTCCTCTGCGATAGGAATCACCTAGGGTCCAGACCTAGCTCCCTTAATCTACCAATCACAGAACAACTGTTCAAACAAGGAACCAACAGCCCCAAAATTCAGAAGCTATCAATAGCTGACCTGAAGGTTTTCTGGGCAATTGAAGCAGGACAGTGTTCACTCCTTTCTGTCAGAATAGCTAGATAACAGCAACATTTCAGCCCAATTCTATGGACCTTTTTGTTAGCTATCTTCAACCTCACTTTCTTTGCCCTCAATATCAAATCAAGGTTGAAGATAGTTCCCCCCACTATCACATGTAATTTGCCTCAGCTCATAGGGATTTCTACTCTTTTGTTATATGTTGAATTTGTTGTGTACGGAAGATGATCTTCCAACTCATTTGCTTAGTAGATTTAGGACCACTAGTACTTTTTTGTATAGTTGACCTAGGCTTACTTCACTCCGTTTTTGTATAGCCAAGTGACTATCATTGTTGGATAGACACTTGGCACATCACTATAGGTCTAAATTACCATAGCATACATGGTTCACTTGGTTGTCAGAATAGGATGACCAAGTGGTCTTTTATTTTCGGAGGTCGGGTTTATGCCCCCCTCCATTGTTGTACTTTATTGTTTATATAAGAAAATCAGCCCTAGGCACAATGCCTAGTGGAGTTTTTTTTTTTTTTTAAAAAGAAAAAAACTCTTATGGCTACATTGTGGATGTTGCTGAATGAGAAGGAAGGATCCTCAATTTACAGAAGTCCAAACATTTTCCTACGAGAAAAGGGATTAGCCAAATACGGGAGAT
Organism: Nicotiana knightiana; assembly: GCA_005239525.1. Taxonomy (NCBI): domain Eukaryota; kingdom Viridiplantae; phylum Streptophyta; class Magnoliopsida; order Solanales; family Solanaceae; genus Nicotiana; species Nicotiana knightiana. The sequence goes on from ML429900.1 coordinate 37,898, forward strand.
TCATAATTTCCTTCTACAAGAAGAAAAATTCAATTATGATAAATATATTTTCCTTTTCTTTTAGAGATAAACAAACCAAAATATGATAAGAAAATATAGACAAATACCTAACAATTCTTTCCTACGATTGTTTCAAAGGCAAGAACATTTGAAGTAATATCTGCTAGTCAAATATACAAAAGTAATGTATATTTTATATATATATATATATATAAAACAATATTTCTGACTATTTTTTTGGAAGCAGCTATATTTTGTAGTTTTCCCTTCGAGGAGTTATCGTTTTACAAATTTTCAGAAATTTTTTAAAAAAAACTATGACCAGGTCTTTCTTAATTATGTGTGAGTAAGTAATTGTGACAAGTTGACCGATCCATAATGAGAACACCGATAGATAGGAGTCGTTTGTTGATAGGTGGACTCATCTTTGTTTAACCTCTCCAATTACGTCGTTGTAAGTTAAGGCGTTTCTGGTTTACTGCAAGTTATTTGATTTAAAAGGAAAAGAAGAAAGTTGTACGAAAACACGTGAATCAAAACATTATTGAATTGTTGGTAAAACATATGTATATATCATGAAATCGACAGATCATACACCTTTTTAGTCTTGTCAACAAGCCTATCATGTGAATAAATTGGAGCAGAATTTGTTTTTGCAAGCAATAGAGATTGATATCGGATGCCTCAAATGCTCTAGCTAAAACTTGTCTATTTAGTCATCTGATACTACTGTTATTTATTAATTTACTTACTTATTTATTGGAGAAAACTAATTCTTGGGGACTATGCTTTGTGTATAAATCAATTATTTCTAGTTGCTTGATTCCGTCCCATTTTCGTTACAAGTTCCTATTCGATTCATTTGAAAGGTCAATAGATAAATATTCTTTAACTTTAAAAATTGTGATGACCCGATAGGCCATTTTGAGTTTTGCCTTAATTTATGTATTTTGAGGCCTCGATTAGCTCCGTTTAGTGATTCTTGATTTGCATACGTAGTCTGTGTCTTGTTCCGGAAAGTCATTATGTGAAAAATTGAAGAAAATGTGAATTTTTACCTTAAAATGATTTGAGTTGACTACGGTCAACATTTTGTATAAACAGATCCGGATCAGTGTTTTGACAGTCCCGCTGGGTTCTTCTCGTTTTGGGACTTGGGCGTGTGCCTAGAATTGAATTCAGAAGTCCCGAAATTGATTTTACGTAATTTGTTGAAAAGTATTAGTGTGAAGGTTTAAAGCATTCCTAAGTTTGACAGTAGGTTGACTTTGGTACTACCGGGTTCGGATTTCAATTCCAGAACTTGGTTTAGGTCCATTTTACTATTTATGACTTGTCTGGAAATTTTGGTGCAAAACGGAGTTGATTTGATGTGATTCGGAATGTCCGCTTGTAAATTTGAAAGTTCTTGAGTTTCATTGAAAATTTCATACATTTGATGTCCAATTCGTTGTTCTAAGCTTTATTTTGGTGTTTTGATCGCGCGAGCGAGTTCTTATGATGTTATTACACTTGTGCGCATGTTTTATTTGGAGCCAGAAGGGCTCGGGTGTGTTTCAGATGCGTTTTGGAGTGTTTTGGGAGAGTTTTGGTGTTGCTGGTGTGAACTGGTATTGCAGGCTTCACAAATGCGAGGTTGGAAGTCGCATTTGAAATGTATGGCCTAGTCTATTTGGGTCGCATTTGCGAGCCCATTGTTCGGAATTGCGAAGGTGACCTGGGATCAGCAGTGATCGCATTTGCAATCATTTGATCGCTTTTGCAAAGATCCAATGTTTGCATTTGCGAACATGTGGTCGCAATTGTGATGTCAGCAGGGATGTGAGGAGTTTGCTTTTGCAATGACTTCTTCGCATTTGTGGGGTTCCCATTTGTGAGCCCCATGTCGCATTTGCGACACCTGCGATTGGATAAAAGCGGAGGGACGGGATTTTTAGCCTCATTTTCATATTTTGGAACCCTATACTCGGTAGGAGACGGTTTGGAGAGGGGATTTTCATCAACAGACTTTGGGTAAGTGATTCTAATCTATTTCCAATTATATTCCATCAATATATCTTAGATTTTAACATAAAAATCATGTGAATCAAAGTAAAAAATTGTGAAACCTTATCTGGTTTTTGAAAAATAAGTAATTGAGTTTTGAGAGCCGATTTGGACTTGAATTATGAAACTAATCACATATATGAACTCGTGGGGTCATGTTTGGTCAGAATCTACCATTGGACCCGGGTTTTTACCGGACGGACCCCGGGTTGACTTTTGTTGTTTTTTTGGAAAAAGTGTAAAGATCGTAGCTTTATATATTGTAATTGATTTCCCTAGCATTTTTTGATTATATTAAGTTGATTTGGGTTAAATTCAAATGATTTGGAGGAAACTTTTAGAGGAAAGGTCCTAGTCGAGCTTTGATTTGATTGCTGAGGGAGGTAAGTGTTGGACTAACCTTGGCTTAAGGGAATTAGGAAATTCGAATTTTGTGTTATGTGGAATATGCGAGGAAACAGCATATATGCAAGATGATGAATGTATATACGCCGTAAAATTATTTGTTTCCATGTTTTCTCGTTATTTCATGAATTATCTTATCACATGCCCTAATTGTTACATGCTTTAATTGCTTTTCATGCCGTAATTATTATTTGTCATTTAATTATTCTTGTATTGAATTGTTCATCCCTTTCTTGACTTCGTGCTTATTTGCTACCTACCTTGTTTTACTTGTACACCTTAATTGTTATGTGATATACTTGTCCTGTTGTTTTTGTAATGTTTTGTTGCATTCCTTTGATTATTACGTGGTTCCTTTATTGCCTTGCACTCATAATCTTTGACTATAGAAATTCTTGTAAAATGAGTTATTAGATTATTTATGTTTATTGAAATTGTTTGTGGATCGGGCTGCACACCGCAATGAGAGTTGAAGGATAATAATTTGAAATGGTGGAATAAGGGATGATTGTGATATTGATAGATAATGATATGGTGAGATCGGGTTGCGCACCGCAACGATTTGTAAGCGTAATAATTGATGTTGATAATGATGATATAGTGGAATAAGGGAGGATTATGATATGGATTAATGATGATATGGTGGGATCGGGTTGCGCGCCGCAACAGATTGTTCACATTGTACTTGATATTGGTAAAGGACGTTATGGTGGGATAAGGTTGCGCGCCGCAACGGATTGTCTATGTTGTACTTTTTGTTGTTGTTGTGTTGGTTTCAGTATTTTTATATGAGATCACGAGGTTTGTTATTCTAGGCTTTCTGATAGTGAGGTTTGAATTTATTTTCATAAACTAATTGCTTTACTTTGATTTCCTGCTTTCTTTCCTTGTTATTATTATTATTACTACGTTCCAGTTATTGTAAGTGGCCCACTTTAGCCTTGTTACTGCTTCATCGAGATTAGGCTCGGCACTTACAAAGTACATGGAGTCGGTTGTACTCATACTACACTCTGCACTTCTTGTGCAGATATCGGAGTTGGTCCTAGTGGCGTTTAGTAGCTTTGCTCGGACCTAGTTGTTGACGGAGACTTGAGGTACAGCTCCACAATGTTCACAACCATGAAGTCCCTTTCCCTCCTATCTTTGCTATTTTACTGAGTTTCAAAACAATGTATTTTATTCAAACCATGTTTGTAGCACTCTAGATGTTCATGTACTCATGACACTAGATTCTAGGTTATGTTTAGACTCGTTGTTCAGTATAAATATACCATACTTCAGGCTTATGTCATTTTCATTGTTAATATCTTGTTATAAATGGTTAAAATCGGTTAATTTTCTGTTTCACATCGGCTTGCCTAACAAGTAGATGTTGGATGCCATCACGACCCCGAGGTTGGGATTCCTGGTCGTGACAAGTTGGTATTAGAGCACTAGGTTTCCTAGGTATCACGAGTCATGAGCAAGCTTAGTAGAGTCTGTAGGATTGGTAGAGAGACGTCTATACTTATCTTCCAGAGGCTATGGAGTTTTAGGGAAAAAATCACTTCTTTATTTCTCTGTCGTGCAATTTCATTATATCATTGATGATTGAACCATTCTATTCATTTTCTCTCGCATATGGCAAGAACACGCATAACATCTTCAGTCGGACAGGAGCTGGAGCCCCTTGTGGAAGCTACTACCAAGGGCAAAGGCCGAGGTAGAAGCAGAGCTTAGCCTAGAACTCAAGCAACAGCACCCGCAGTGGAGCCTCAGATTGATCATAAGGAGGAGGTCCCAGCTCATACCGTACATGTCGGACCAGCTCAGGTCCCGGAGGGATTCATAGCCACTACAATGCTTCAGGGCGCTCTAGTCCATTTGGTGGGCCTTATGGAGAGTATGGCCCAGACCGGTGCATTTTGGGTGGCACCAGTCGTCTTTCAGGCTAGGAGAGGAGCACAAACACCCGCTACTCACACCTCAGAGCATGTGACTCCCCTATATCAGACTCCAGCAGCCCAACCAGTTGGGGTAGTTCAGCCGGTTGTTGCAGCACAGGCCGATAATATGCCCGCTATGTCTTTTTGTCCTTGTTGAGGCTGGATAATCGTTGCCACGAGGTAGTGCGCAACATGAATATTGTTGAGACCAATGAGGTTGACTTTGTAGTGTTCCAAATGACCGGTCCTGACGAGATATGGTGGAGAGATTATGTGTTGACTAGACCAGCCGGTTCGCCTTCACTTACCTAGGATCAGTTTTCTCAGCTATTTCTAGAGAAGTTCATTCATTTTACTCTAAGAGATGAGTATCGCAGGAAGTTTGAGTGCCTTCAAGGTGGCATGATTGTTACCCAGTATGAGACTTGATTTGTGGACCTAGCTCGCCATGCCATTATTTTACTCCCTACTGAGAGGGAGAGAGTGAGGAGATTCATTGATGGGATCAATTTCAGCATCAGGCTACAGATGGCCAAGTGACCAGAGATGATATTTCTTTCTAGAGGGCTGTAGATATTGCTTGACAGATCGAGATGGTTCGTGGTCAGGAGAGAGGGCGGTGTCTGATAAATGGCCTCGTCATTTCAGTGGTTTCAGTGGTACCTCATCTGGAGGCAGGGGTACTTTTGGTAGAGGCCATCCTCCCAAGCCATTTCAGTCAGCGCTTCAAGCATCCCACAGTGCTTCGGGTAGTCGTGTCCTTATGTATCTCATCTTGGACAGCCAGCCTACAGTGCACCATCAGCAGCTATTAGTGCGTCTCCGATCCAGAGCTACCATCGTGGTTAACTGGCTCGTTCGGGTCAGTTTCAACTTCAGCAACCACAGCAGCAGGATGGTTGTCTTAACTGTGGAGGTACAGGTCATATCAGGAGGTACCGTCCTAGATTGTTGAGCAACATGCGACAGTAGAGTTCTCGTGCCATGGTTCTAGAACCAGTTGCTTCACCATTCACCCACCTAGCCAGAGGTAGACGTCAGGACATTAGAGGTGAAAGTTAGGCCATAGTGGTGGAGGCCAGCCAGTTAGAGGCCGTCCAAGAGGCGGAGGTATGGGTGGTGGGGCCCAGCCTCATTTTTATGCATTCCTAGCTAGACCTGAGGCCAAGTAATCTGACGCAGTTATCACATGTATTGTTCCAGTTTGCCATAGAGATGCTTTAGTTCTATTTGATCCAGGCTCTACTTATTCTTATGTGTCATCCTATTTTGCTTCATATCTGGTTGTCCCTCGTGATACTTTGGATGCTCCTATAAATGTGTCCACGCTTGTGAGAGATTCTATTATTGTGGATCGTTTTTATTGCTTGTGTGTGATTACTATTGGGAGTCTTAAGACTAGTGTAGATCTCCTACTTCTTGATATAGTAAACTTTGATGTTATTTTGGGCATGGATTGTCTGTCACCTTATCATGTTATATTGGATTGTCTGTCACCTTATCATGTTATATTGGATTGTCACGCAAAGACGGTGACCTTATACATGCCGGGGTTGCCTCGGTTAGAGAGGAGAGGGACTCTTGGCCATTCTACCAGCATGGTTATTTATTATGTGAAGGCTCGGTGTATGTTCCAGAAGGGATGTCTAGCTTATTTGGCCTATATTCGGGATTCTAGTGTGGAGGTTCCTTCCATGGATTCAGTACCTGTTGTGCATAAGTTTCCAGAGGTGTTTCCTGCAGATCTGCCGGAGATGCCACCCGACATAGATATTAACTTCTGTATTGAGTTGGATCTAGGCAATCAACTCATTTCTATTCCACCATACCGCATGGTCCCGCCTGAGTTGAAGGAACTAAACGAGCAGTTGCAAGATTTATTTGATAAGGGATTCGTTAGACCTAGTGTCTCGCCTTGGGGTGCGCCCGTGTTGTTCGTGAAGAAGAAGGATGGCTCAATGAGAATGTGCATAGACTATCAATAGTTGAATAAAGTCATTATCAAGAACAAGTATTCGTTGCCGAGGATTGATGACTTATTTGATCAGCTTCAGGGTGCCAAAGTATCTTCAAATATTGATTTGAGGTCTAGCTACCATCTTGAAGATTAGGGCATCGAATGTCCCTAATATAGCTTTTCGGACTCAGTATGGGTATTATGAGTTCCTAGTGATGTCATTAGGGTTGAAAAATTCCCCAGCAAAATTATGAATTGGTGAACCGGGTATTTAAGCCCTATTTGGATTATTTTGTGATCGTATTCATTGATGATACCTTGATCTACTCCTGTAGTCGAGAGGAGCATGAGCAGCATCATTCGATTATACTTCAGACTCTGAGAGATAGTTAGTTATATGCCAAGTTTTCAAAGTGTGAGTTCTGGTTGGACTCGATCCCCTTTTTGGACATTTTGTATCGGTCGAGGGCATAAAAGTGGATCCTAAGAAGATTGAGGCGATTCAGAACTGGACTAGACCTACTTCAGCTACAGAGATTCGGAGTTTCCTGGGTTTGGCGGGTTACTATCATCGATTCGTGGAGGGGGTTTCATCCATAGCAGCCCTATTGACTAGATTGACCCATAAGGGTGCTCCATTCATGTGGTCCGATGAGTGTGAGTTGAGCTTTCAAAAGCTCAAGATTGCTTTGACTACAGCCCTAGTGTTGGTGTTGCCCACATGTTCAGGATCCTATAAGGTTTATTGAGATGCATCGCCTGTTCGGCTTGGTGCGGTATTTATGCAAGATGGCAGGGTGACTGCATACGTGTCGCGACAGTTGAAGGTTCATGAGAAGAATTACCCTCATGACTTAGAGTTGACAGCCATTGTTCATGCACTGAAGATTTGGAGGAATTTTCTCTAGGGCGTGTCGTGTGAGGTATTCACGAATCATCGGAGTCAGCAATATTTGTTCAAGCAAAAGGATCTCAACTTAAGGCAGCGAAGGTTCTTGGAACTGTTGAAAGACTATGATATCATCATTTTATATCATCCCCGGAATGCTAATGTGGTGACAGATGTCTTAAGTAGAAAGGATGTGAGTATGGGTAGCCTTGCGTATATTTCAGTTGGTGAGAGACCGCTAGCATCAAATGTTCAGGCTTTGGCAAATCAGTTTGTGAGGTTAGATATTTCGGAGCCTAGTTGTGTCCTAACTTGCACGGTCTCTCAGTCTTCTTTGTATGAGTGCATCATAGAGCGTCAGTACGACAACCCCATATGCTTGTTCTTAGGACACGGTACGGCAGGTGGTGCCAAGCAGGTTACTGTTGGAGATAATGGGGTGTTACGGATGCAGGGTCGGATTTGTGTGCCCAATGTGGATGGGCTTCGTGAGTTGAGTCTTAAGGAGGCCTACAATTTTTCATTCCATTCATCCGGGTGCCGCCAAGATGTATTAGGACTTAAGGCAGCATTATTGGCGGACAAGAATGAAGAAGGATATAGTTGCATATGTGGATCGGTGTCTGAATAGTCAGCAAGTAAAGTACGAGAATCAGAGGCCTGACGGTTTTCTTCATAAGCTTGAGATTCCCGAGTATAATTCGGAGCGTATTACCATGGATTTTTTTCTTGGGCTCCCACATACTTTGAAGAAATTCAACATTGTATGGGTCATTGTGGACAAGTTGACCAAGTTGGCACATTTCATTAGTAGCAGTTACCTATTCTTCAGAGCGGTTGGCTGAGATCTATATCCGCGAGATCATTTGTCTTCACGATTTGCCGGTGTCCATCATTTCTTATTGGGGTACGCAGTTCACATCGCATTTCTGGAGGGGCGTATAGTGTGAGATAGGCACACAGGTTGAGTTGAGTACAACATTTCACCCCCAGACGGACGGATAGTCCGAGCGCACCATTCAGATATTGGAGGATATGATTCGCGCCTGTGTTATGGATTTAGGGGTTCTTGGGATCAGTTCTTGTCTCTTGCGGAGTTTGCCTACAACAACAACTACCGTTCGATTATTCAGATGACTCCCTATGAAGCATTATATGGGAGATGGTACAGTTCGCTAGTTGGTTGGTTTGATCTGTGAGAGGCTCAGTTGTTGGGTACCAATTTGGTTTAGGATGCCTTGGAAAAGGTCAAGATGATTCAGGATCGACTTTGCACACCTCGGTCTAGGCAGAAGATTTATTTCGATCGGAGAGTTCGTGATGTTGCATTCATGGTTGAAGTAAAACCATAATTGACTTTGCAATTCAATTAATTACTCATTCAATGAATTCAAGCAACTAACAGAAAGTAAACCCAAAACAATAGTCAAATCACAATATCCATCAATAACCCTGAAAGATTACTCCATAGTGGAGAAATTGTTCATCACGAGAGTATTAAGAGAACAAGTACAATCCCCAAAATCAAACAAACTTGCGTATTGAATGAAATGGATGAAGTATTTAGAGTCTACGTTGTTTCCTTGCCTTCTTCTCTCCAAATATTGCTCCAAAATTTGATATACCTTGTTTAGGGATGAGATGGGCTTTATATAGGTCAAAATGTTGCCTCCAAAATTACATAAATAGGCCTGGGTCGAATTCCCAGAAACAGACGTGCACGATCGCGCACCTCTACAGACTTCTGTAGCACTTGAACGCTCAAGTGCACGTTTATGGGTCGCTCGTGCACGTCCACGCACGAGAATTTCTTCTTGCTCAACTTGTTTTCCTCCCACTTAGTGCACTATTCGTCCATTAATCCCCCCCTGTGTCACCTGCACTGAAAGACAACATATTAGACCCATATCAGACCAAAAATCTTTATTGAATCAACCAAATCAAATATGCAAAGTAGCCACAAATATTAAGTAACTTTAAGCTCATCAGTCACTGGTGTTCCATGTCACCACGCTCCAGAAGTATCACGCTGATTCGTCCCACGTGTTAGATTTCAGCTCAGTCCAATTGGACAAGGATTTTACTTATGAGGAGGATTTGGCGGCCATCCTAACCCGGCAGGTCCGGAAGTTGAGGTCTAAGAGTTTCAGTTTGAGTGTAGTGGAGAGGTTAACGAATTAAGGCAGCCACGTGGGAGTCCGAGTCCGACATGCGGAGTAGATACCCACACCTTTTCACCAATGCAGGTATCTTTCTATGTTCGTTCGAGGATGACCGTTTGTTTTAGAGGTGGAGAATGTGAAATCCCGATAGGACATTTTTGAATTTTAGCCTTAATTTATGTATTACAAGGCCTCGATTAGCTCCGTTTAGCTATTCTTGATTTGCGTGCGCAGTTTGTATCTTATTCTGGGAAGTCTTTATGTGAAAAATTGAAGAAAGTGTGAATTTTTACCTTAAAATGATTTGAGTTGACTACGCTTAACATTTTGTACAAACGGATCCGGATCAGTGTTTTGATGGTCACGATGGAGCCGTGTCATGATTAGGGACTTGGGTGTGTGCGCCTGAAATTGAATTCAAAAGTTTCAAACTTGATTTTACATGATTTGTTAAAAACTAGTAATTTGAAGGTTTAAAGAATTACTATGTTTGACCATAGGTTGAATTTGTTACTATCGGGTTCGGATTTCAGTTTTGGAACTTGGTTTAGGTCCATTTTACTATTTATGACTTGTATGCAAAATTTGGTGAATAAGGAAGTTGATTTGACGTGATTCGGACGTCCGATTGTAAATATGAAAGTTCTTGAGTTTCATTGAAAATTTCATACATGTTGATGTCTGATTCGTTGTTCTAGGTATTATTTTGGTGTTTTGATCGTGCGAGCAAGTTCTTATGATGTTATTACACTTGTGCGCATGTTTGGTTTGGAGCACGAGGGGCTCAGGTGCGTTTCGGATGGGTTTTAGAGTATTGAGAGAGTTTTGGTGTTGCTGGGGTGAACTGGTATTGCAGGATTCACAAATGCAGCGTTGGAAGTCACATTTGCGATGTATGACCTAGTATGTTAGGGTCGCATTTGCGAACCTATTGTTCGAATTTGCGAAGGTGGCCTGGGATCAGCAGTGATCACATTTGCAATCATTTGATCGCTTTTGCGAAGATCCAATGTTCGCATTTGCAAACCTATCGTTGCAATTGCGATGATAGCAGGGATACAAGGAGTTTGCTTTTGCGATGAGTTCTTTGCATTTGTGAGCCCCAGGTCGCATTTGCGACACCTCCGACTAAACAAAAAGTTGAGGGACGAAATTTTTAGCCTCATTTTCATATTTTGGAACCCTAGACTCTGTAGGAGGCGGTTTGGAGAGGGAATTTTCATCAACAAACTTTAGAGTAAGTGATTCTAATCTATTTCTAATCATATTCCATCAATATATATTACTTATAACGTCAAAATCATGTGAATCAAAGTGAAAAATTGCGAAACTTTGTCAAGTTTTTGAAAAATGAGAAATTGAATTTTGAGAGCCTATTTGCACTCGGATTTTGAAACAAATCCCATATATGAATTCGTGGGGTCATGTGTAGTCGGAATCTACCATTGGACCCATATTTTGACCGGACAGTCCGGGGTTGACTTTTGTTGAACTTTTAGGAACAGTGTAAATATATTAGCTTTATCTATTGTAATTGTTTTCCCTAACATTGTTTGATGATATTAAGTCAATTTTAATTAGATTCGATTGGTTTGGAGGAAAAATTTAGAGGAAAGGCTCTGATGGAGCTTTGATTTGATTGCAAAGCGAGGTAAGTGTTGGACTAACCTTGGCTTGAGGGAATTGGGAAATTTAAATTATGTGTTATGTGTAATTGTAAAGAAACGACATATATGCGAGGTGACGAGTGTATATACACCGTCAAATTATTTATATCCATATTTTCTCGTTATTTCTTGCATTATCTTATCACATGCCTTAATTTTTACATGCTTTAATTGCTTTCCATGCCCTAATTGTCATTTGTCATTTAATTATTCTTGTATTGAATTGTTCATCCCTTCCATGACTTCGTGCTTATTTGCTACTTGCCTTAAATGTTTTATTTGCACACCTTAATTGTTGTGTGCTTTACTTGTCCCGTTGTTATTGTAATATTTTGTTGCATTCCTTTGATTATTATGTGGTTCCTTTATTGCCTTACACTCATACCCTTTGATTGTAGAAATTCTTATAAATTGAGTAATTGGATTGTTTATGTTTATTGAAATTATTTGTGGATTGAGTTGCACGCTGCAATTGGAGTTGAAGGATAATAAATTGAAATGGTGGAATAAGGAAGGATTGTGATATTGATAAATAATGATATGGTGAGATCGGGTTGCGTGACGCAACGGTTTGTGTGCTTATTTGATATTGATAAATGATGATATGGTGGAACAAGGGAAGATTATGATATAGATTAATGATGATACAGTGAGATTGGGTTGCACTGCAATGGATTGTTCACGTTATACTTGATACTGATAAAGGATGTTACAACGGGATCGGGTTGCACGCTGCAACACATTGTGTGTATTGTACTTGTTGTTGTTGTTGCGTTAGTTTCAACATTTTTATATGAGATAGGTCTATTATTCTAAGCTTTCTGATAGTGAGGTTTGAATTCATTTTCATGGACTAATTGCTTTTCTTTCATTTGTTGCTTTCTTTCTCTGTTATTATTATTATTATTATTATTATTATTATTATTATTATTATTATTATTATTATTATTATTATTATTATTATTATTATTATTATTACTGCATTCAGGTTATTGTAAGTGGCTCGCTTTAGCCTCGTCACTACTTCATCGAGGTTAGGCTCTACATGGGGTCGGTTATACTCGTATTACACTATGCACTTCTTGTGCAGATACCGAAGTTGGTCCTAGCGGCGTTCAGTAGCTTTGCTCGAATCTAGTTGTTGATGGAGACTTGAGATACAGCTACACATCGTTCGCAACCCTGAACTCCCCTTCCCTCTTATCTTTGTTGTTTTACTGAGTTTCAAATTATCCAAGGCTGAAATTCTTTTCCAATCTAAACTAAAATTCTAACATCAAAAATCTCACCGTAATACAAATTTGCGTTGAATTCTTACACTAATCAGACATCCTACTTCCATACAAGTTCCACCTGAATAAGAATACCTGGAACCACCCCTTACCATTATTAAAAAAGTTTTACCGTGCCCTTTTTTGCCATAGATATTCTCACAAATGTATAGTCGCATGGACCTCTAGCTGAGTAAGTTCCAAATGGACATGTACTTTACATAATAATATTTATTTATAGAATATTCCTCATGTCTACCGATAAATAAATAATGACTAAAATATCTCAGAAACGTTGATCGACTTTTATTCCCTTAAGTATTTATATATAATTTAATAATGTAATTGTAAATTAAATTTCTTTTCCAATCTAAACTACACATACACTATCCCTACAAGATTTTGCGTATAATTCTTGGGCTACAATTGATATTTGATTTTTTAGTTTGTACGGGTATTATTTCACATTATTCATCATAACAAACTTTTTTGAAGCAGATATTTCAAAGTGTAAAGGCGCATAAGCCTCTCGCCGGATAAGTTCTAAACCAAACAAAAAGTTTAAACTTTCAAAAACAAGTAGTTTAATCCTTGTTACTACTACACTTACAGTTTGTAATTGGCTATAATTAAGCATGTCAAAAGCTTTGCCTTTTTGTTTCTGTTGGTGCTCTTCCATAATGTCTTTATATGCTAATGAAAGATAATTCTAACATTATTTTGTTTTGCTTTCTTTTTATTCCTTTATTTCTTAATGCTGAAATCTTTAGTTTATGGAGTTTGGCTATTGGATATAATTGTGATATTGTTGTAGAAAGAAACAAAGTTCTTCAAAGGAATTATTAGTTCTTTTTTTTTCTTTTTCGAAATTGAGTAATGCTTTGATTTAGGGCCATATATATGAATTTGACGGCGATAACTATTTTTGTTATATTCTCAATTATGGTGCTTTTGTTTAGGGTCATATGTAGGTCGCATTTTATATACTCTTTTAATAAAAGTGTTTACGGTCCAATAAATAATAATTCTCCCTTCAGGAAAGAATTAGTTCTTCAAGAACATAAACTGTCCTACAATCATCAATATAAAAGTCATATCCTGAAGAACTAATACTCTTGTCATCATGTTTTGCACGGGCTAGCAATTGAGTCGGCAAAATATAATAATTTGAGATTCCTAATGTTGTGTCGTTTCTTCTTTTATTATTCAATTGCGGTTTAATCATATCCTTTCTTATTTTATTTAAGTGTCCTCTTTAATCCTTACTGCTGAAGTTACAATGCCATGCCAATTATACATGAATAAAAATACTTTTAACCACCTCTTACCAATAGACAACGGATTCATATAATTGTATTGTATCCATGTCAGTTACTTTACAAGGATTCTTTCTTCTTGTATAAAATTTTATAATAAATTTTAATTCTTGTTCTATTACATAAATAATTGACTGAAGATTTACGTGCAATGCATGTACATATAGACTAGTTATAAATAAATATTCCAACACAAATTTAGACAATACAAAATTACAAATGTATAAAGTTAACCAATATCGATGTTCATCCTCATATACGTCAAACTTCTATATTTCTAATGAGTTACTAAACTTTTTTGTTCTTATCTTTTAATATTTTTATATATCAATATCTTGCATTAAGATTTTGTAAGGAGATGAAATAAGCAGGCCAAGTTTATGTAACGACCCAGTCGGTCCTTTCGAGAGTTGTAGCCTCGTTTCTTCATTCTCTGCTTTTTTTGTGTTCTACATCTGCTATATGACTTATCGGGTTAGTTGGTTCGGCTCCGGAGTGATGTAAGAGTGAATTAAGACACTTAGTCTCTTAATTAGAAGCTTAAGTTGGAAAAGTCAACCGGGTGTCGACTTATGTGTAAACGACCTTGGATTTGAATTTTGAGGGTTCTGTTAGCTCCGTTAAGTGATTTTGGACTTAGGGTCCCGTTCGGAATGTGATTTGAAGGTCCATAGTAGAATTAGTCTTGAATTGGCAGAAGTTGGAATTTTGACAAATTTGACCAAAAGTAGAATTTTTGATGTCGGGGTCGGATTGGATTTTCGGAAACTGGAGTAGATTTGTGGTGTCATTTATGGCTTGTGTCAGACGGGATTTGATAGGTTTCGGCGTCGTTTGTAGGAAGTTTTGAAGTTTATTAGGCTTGAATCCGTGTGTAATTCGTATTTTTTGTGGTTGTTTGAGGTGATTTTAGGATTCGACTAAGTTCGTATAGGGTTATAAGACTTGTTGGTATGTTTGGTTGAGGTCCTGGGGGCCTCAGGTTGATTTCGGGCGGTTAACGGACCACATTTTGAAGTTGGAAGACTTCTGAAGTGTAACGATCCGGCCGGTTGTTTCGAGAGTTATAGCCCCGTTCCCCCATTTTCTGCTTCTTTGGTACTCTACATCTGTTATATGTCTTGTCGGGTTGGTTGGTTCGGGTACAGAGTAATTTCGGGATGAATTGAGACACTTAGTCTCTTAATTGAAAGTTTAGGTTGGAAAAGTTGACTGGATGTGGACTTATGTGTAAACATCCTCGAATTTGAATTTTGATGATTTTGTTAGCTCTGTTAAGTGATTTTGGACTTAGGAGACGTCCCGAATGTGATTTGGAGGTTCGTAGTAGAATTGGGCTTGAATTAGCGAAAGTTAGAATTTTGGCGATTTTGGTCGGCAGTGGAAATTTGATATCGCGGTCGGATTTGATTTTCGGGAATTGGAGTAGGTTTGTGATATCATTTATGACTTGTGTGCAAAATTTGAGGTCAGTCGGACGTGGTTTGATAGGTTTCGGCGTCGTTTGTGGAATTCAGAAGTTTAAAAGTTCTTTAGGCTTGAATCTGTGTGTAATCTATGTTTTGATGTTGTTTGGGGTTGAGGGTTCGACTAAGTTCGTAATGGTTATATGACTTGTTGGTATGTTTGTTTGAGGTCCCGGGGGTTTTAGGTTGATTTCGGGTGGTTAACGGACCAAGTTCTAGAGTTAGAAGGTTGCTGAATTTTTCTGGTGTTCTGGTGTTTCGCACCTGCAGTTGGGAGTCTGCAGGTGCGGACCCACAGAAGCGAAGAGGAGGAAGCAGATGCGGGCAAGGCCAGGCTGGGCTGGGAGCGTAGGTGCGAGAAGGGGAGCGCATCAGCACATCCGCAAATGCGGAAGAGAGAGCGCAGAAGCGGAAGTGGCCTGGAGTGAGAAGGATCGCAGAAACGGGCAAGGGCCCGCAGGTGCGCACGCGCAGGTGCAACCACCTGACTGCAGAAGCAGAACTTGGGATTTTAAGTAGAATCCGCACCTGCAATGGGATTTCTGAAGGTGCGGCATCGTAGAAGCGACAGAAGGTCCGCAGGTGCGGAATTGCAAGGCAGAAGATATCAACTTCGAGGGTTTGAATCCCATTTTCGATTTTGGGACTTGAGAGCTCGGTGTGAGGCGATTTCTCGAGGATTCTTCAAGGAAATTATTGGGGTAAGTGATACTAACATGGATTGGACTAAATTTCATGAATCTATTGCTATTTTCACCATCTAATTAGGGATTTGAAGTAAAATTTGGGGATTTAGGGCTTGAGAATTGGAGAGTGGATTTTGGAGAAATGGATGACCAAATGGTGTCAGATTTTGATAAACTTAGTATGGGTAGACTCGTGAGTGAATGGGCTTTCAGATTTTGTTACTTTTGTCGGATTTTGAGACGTGGTCCTGGGGGCCGGGTTGAGCCCATTTCAGATTTTTGGGGTTAGATTTCATGTTTTCCTTATGGAATTGATTCATTTAGCCTATATTAATTAGCTCGTACTACTTATGTCTAGATTCGAAGCACTTGGAGACCGATTTTAGAGGCAAAGGCATTTCAGAGTAGAATTTTTCACAGTTTGAGGTAAGTAACATCTGGTTCTGAGGGTATGAAACACCGGATGTTGTATTGTATGATTGTTTGAAGGTGACACGCATGCTAGGTGACGGGCGTGTGGGCGTACACCGTAAGGATTGGGACTTGGTCCATTCCATAAACTGTACTTATTGAATAAGCTTGTTGTTAGCTATGTTCCCTCCATGTGTCATAGAAATTTGACAGCAAAACATGTTTGAAATCATGCTTAGGCTATGTGTTGGTACTGTAGAGATCCGCAGGGGTCGTGATACTTGTTGAACCTTCTTGCTTATTGTTATTGTACTCAGTCGTAGCATTTCTTTTATATTATACCTCAGTCTATGTTATTCCCTGTTGATACATTATAGCATTCTGATTTGGGCTAATTCCCTTTCATTACTGAGGGTCGTGAGACTAGAGAGGTTTATGACTGAGTGAGGCCGAGGGCCTGTTTGTGAGGTATTGATACCATAGCACGTGAGTTGTCCGTGCGAATCATGATACTTATACTTTAGCACGTGAGTTATATGTGCAGATTCTTATTTTATACTGTGGCACGTGAGTTGTCCGTGCAGACCTTTATATGATACTTTAGCACGTGAGTTGTTCGTGCATCACGTGAGTTATCCGTGCAGATTATAGCGCTTGGGTTGTAGGAGCCTCTCCGGAGTCTGTACACCCCCAGTGAGCAGGTACCTTTTAAATGTGTGTATTGAGGGCTGAGAGCCGAGTGTTGAGATATTAAGAGCTTGAGTTACTATACCCTGAGAGGTTACATTTTTCTTCCTTGTTGCTGCATTTAGCTGATTCATTCTACTATTTTGAGCCTCCAAAAAATGTTATAACTGGTTTTACTTAAACTTAGTAAATATGCAACTGATTTGACTCATATTGCCGGAATTGACTCATGTCTACTTTCATTGTTGAGTTCCTTATTTATTTCTGTTACTTGCTGAGTTGGTTGTACTCATGCTACACCCTGCATTTCATGTGCATATCCAGGTGTATCCGGTCACGAAGGTCGCTGAGTTCGTGCATGGTCGAGTATCGGAGACCTATGAGGTAGATGCCAACGTCCGCAGACCTTGTCTCTCCTTCTATGCTATCTTTCTTTCCTGTACTGATACTTAGACACAGACTCGTGTAGACACTATTTTTATTAGATAGGTTTTTTAGATGCTCATGACTTGGTGACACCCCGATGTATGGGGCTATCTTTTCGTACTATATTTTGAGTTTAGCTCCTGTTTTTATGAAAATTCAGTTATGAAAAGCTTTTGGTTTATCTTTTTATGAAGTATTGAAGTATTTTGAAAATCGGCTTGCCTAGTATCACTGATAGACGCCATCACGACATGTTAGATATTTGGATCGTGACATGAAGTTTGGACTCAACTGGTGTAATACCATTTGCGGAAATTTCATCGCGTGTGCGAGCCGCAGAAGCAAAGAGGGAGGCCATAGAAACGGGCAAAGCCAGGAAGGGTAGGGGACGCAGGTGCGAAGGAGAATGCACATCTGCGAGCCTGCAGATGCGAGAATGGATCCACAAATGCGAAGATTGAAGTCTTGGGCATTTTCGCATAAGCGGACAAAGGGCCGCAGAAGCTCCTCCGCAGGTGCGAAACTTGGAGCGCAGGTGCAAGCCCAGTGGCTTAAGTGGTTTCCGCATAAGCGGAGGAATAACCACAAAAACGGTTCCGCAGGTGCGGATGAGAGGTTGCATGTGCGAAAGGCCTGGGTAGAACATATAAATACGGGACTTCGAGATTTTTCACAACTTTGAGCACGGAGTTTGGAGGTTTTGGGAAGGATTTTGAAGTTACTACTGAGGTAAGACCTTTGTGTTCATGTTTCTTCAATAATGAGGTTTCCTCACTGATTTTACACCTAGTTGGTGACTTTTTGAGGTGAAATAATTTAGGGATAGATAATTGGAGAGCGAATTTTGGGGAATTGGATGACCAAATGGTGTCGGATTTTGATAAGTTTCGTATGTTTAGACTCGTGAGTGAATGGGCTTTCAGGTTTTGTGACTTTTGTCGGATTTCAAGACTTGGGCCGGGGGACGGTTTGAGCCAATTTCGGATTTTGGCTTAATTTCGTAGTTTTCTTATGGAAATGATTCCTTTAGCCTATATTAATTATATCGTACTACTTGTGTCTAGATTTGGGAGTTTGGAGATCAATTTGAGAGGCAAAGGCACTTTGGAGTAGAGTTGCACATGGTTTGAGGTAAGTAATAAATTTCAATCTAGTCCTGAGAGTATGAAACCTGGGATCATTGTAATATGTGAGTATTTTGGAGGTGACGCACGTGCTAGGTGATAGGCGTGTGGGCGTGCACCGTTGGAATTGGGACTTTGTCCATTCCGGGAAACAGGAAAGTTGAGTAAGCTTGTTGTTATCTATGTACCCTTTTTGTGCTATAGAAATTTGATAGTAAATCATGTTTGCAATCATGTTTAGGCTATATGTTGGTGTTATAAAGACCCACAGTGGTTGTGATACCTGTTGAATTTTCCTGCTTATTGTTACTTGTACTAAGTCCTAGCATTACTTGAATATTATACCTCAGTCTCTATTATTCTCTATTGATACATTATATCATTCTGTTTTGGGTTGATTTCCCTTTATTACTGAGGGTCGTGAGACTAGAGAGGTTGATGACTGAGTGAGGACGAGGTCCTGTTTGTAAGGTATTGATATCATAGCACGTGAGTTATCGTGCGGGTCATGATATTTATACTATAGCACGTGAGTTTTCCGTGCGGATTCTAATATGATACTATAGCACGTGAGTTGTCCGTGCAGATCTTGATATGATACAATAGCACGTGAGTTGTCCGTGCGACATGCGAGTTGTTCGTGCAGATTATAGCGCTTGGGCCGTAGGAGCCCCTCCGGAGGCTGTATACCCCCTGTGAGCGCAGGTACCTATTGAGTGTGAGTACTGAGGGCTGAGAGCTGAGTGTTTTAGCTATTGAGAGGGTTTGAGTAACTGTTGCCTGAGAGGCTGCACTTAGCTGATTTATGTCATTGTTCTGAAACTTCTGGAAAATATTGTATTTGATTTTACCAGAACTTGGTAATGTGTAACTGACTTGACTTAAATTGCCGAAATTGAAACATGTCTACTTTCATTACTGAAATTACTAAAATGAACTTACCTTTCAGTTCCTTATTTATTATTGGTACTTACTGAGTTGGTTTATACCCTGCACTTCGTGTACAGATCTAGGTATTTCCGGCACAGAGGACGTTGATCTCGTGTGTGGTTGAGTATCAGAGATTCACGAGGTAGCTACCGACGTTCGCAGTACTTGTCTCTCCTTCCTTGTTATCTTTTCTTTTCAGTAGTGGTATTTTAACACAGACTCTTGTAGACACTATTTCTTAGACTGGTTGTTTAGATGCTCATAACTTGGTGACACCCGATGTTTGGGGCTATTTTTCCGCACTATATTTTGAGTTTAACTCCTGTTTTTTTTATGAAAACTCTATCATATGAAAGCTTTTGATTTATCTTTCATGAAACATTGGAAGTGTTTTGAAAAATCGGCTTGCCTAGTACCATCGATAGGCGCCATCACGACATGTTAGTATTTTAGGTCGTGACAAGTTGGTATTAGAGCCTAGGTTACATAGGTCTCACGAGTCATGAGCAAGTTTAGTAGAGTCTTGCGGATCGGTACGGAGACGTCTGTACTTATCTTCGAGAGGATGCCAAACCATTAGGAAATTCCACATTCTTGAATTCTTGTCGTGCGAATCTTTTGATTCTGGTAACTAAATTTCTGTTGTTCTAATTCTCTCACAGATGGTGAGAACGCGTACCACGGGGCAGGATGGACAGCCACCTGTACCACCAGGTCGCGGTAGAGGCTGCGATAGGGGCAGAGTTGCAACTCGCATAGCAGTTAGGGCAGCACCCGTAGATCCACCAGTTGCCCCGGTTCAGGAGCATGCTCCAGTTGTGGATGAGCCTGTGGGACCAGCTCAGGCAGCACATGTGCCCATTGTGATTCCAGGCCTTCGGGAGGCCTTAGCTCAAATTCTGACCGTGTGCACCAGTCTTGAATAGGCGGTCTCTTTTTGACCGCAACAGCCACTTCTCAGGCCGGGGGAGGTGCTCAAACTCCCTCAGTCTGCACACCAGAGCCGGTGGTACAGGAACTCTAGACGTTGGGGGTACCACCAGCCCAGTATGTTGCAGCCGCTCAGGATTATGTGGTTCTTGTCATGCCTGATGATGAACAACATAGATTTGAGAGGTTTGGGGGGCTCTAGCCTTCATCTTTTAGTGGTACAGAAGGAGAGGATGCACAGGGCTTCTTGGACAAGTGTTAGAGGATACTCTGTACAGTAGGTATTCTAGAGATCAGTAGGGTCTCATTCACTACTTTTCAATTCTCTAGGGATGCCTTCAGTTGGTGGTAGTTTTACGAGAGGTGTAGGCCGATCGGCACAACACCCCTTACCTAGCAGCAATTCTCTGTTCTCTTCCTGGAGAAGTTCGTGCCCCAGTCCCGTAGAGAGGAGCTGCGCAGGTAGCTCGAGTAGATTTTTTATGGTGATGTGTGCGTGATGCAATATGAGATGATATATTTTGAGTTGGCCCGTCATGCTGTCTGGTTGGTTCCCACAGACAGGGAGAGGATCAGGAGGTTCATAGATAGCCTCACTTTTCAACTGTGATTGCTTATGACTAGAGAGGGAGTGTCTGGTTCTACTTTTGATGAGGTTTTCAACATTGCTCGTCAGATTGAGATGGTTCGCAACTAGGAGAGGGTTTAGAGGGAGGCCAAGAGGCCTTATGGATAGGGTGGATTCAGTGGTGTTCCTTTTGGGCGTCAGTTCCACCACGATAGGGGTCGTATTTTCAGACTTGCTCAGACGGCTCGCCCAGTTCACCGTGGTGCATCATCTGGCCATGGTTCACACAGTTATCAGTAGGGCCAGTCTTCATTCAGTGCACTCCAGCGCAGAGTTCTCACCCTGCCTCGTCATCTTAGGTGTCTACGGGTAGTTCCTCGGGGTATTAGGAGCAACAGTTCTGTTAGAGGAGAGGTTGTTTCGAGTGCGGAGATTTTGGTCATGTTAAGAAAGATTACCCTAGGTGGTTGAGTGGTACTCGACAACAGAGTTCTCGGCCGATGGCACCAGCACCAGCAGCTCCACCACCCGCGCAGCCAACTCGGGGTGGGGCTCAATCAGCTTAGGGTCGCCCTAGAGGGGGAGACCAATCAGGGGGCTGCCAGGCCCATTTCTATGCTCTCCCTGCCAGACTAGATTCCATTGCTTTGAATGTTGTGATCATATGTATTGTCTCAGTTTGCCACAGAGATGCCTCTGTATTATTTGACCCTGGTTCCACTTATTCATATGTGTCCTCGTATTTCGCTCATTATCTGGATATGCCCCGCGAGTCTCTAGTTTCATCTATTCATATATCTATTTTGGTGGGCGATACTATTATTGTGGATCGTGTATATCGGCATGTGTGGTGACTATTGGGAGTTTGGAGACCAGAGTAGATCTCTTGTTGCTTAGTATGGTCGATTTTGACGTGATTTTGGGTATAGATTGGTTGTCTTTATGTCATGTTGTTCTAGATTGTCTCGCTAAGACCGTGACGTTAGCGATGCCGGGGTTCCCGAGGGTTGAGTGGAGCGGCTCTATAGACAGATGGTAGAGAAGAGTTGTCTATCTTATTTGGCCTTTATGAGGGGTGTAAGTGCAAAGACCCCTACTATTGATTTTGTTCCGGTGGTGCGAGATTTTCTGGATGTGTTTCCTGCAGACTTGTCGGGCATGTCGCCTGACAGGGCTATTGATTTCAGTATTGATTTGTTGTCGGGCACCCAGCCCATTTCTATTCCACTGTATCGTATGGCACCGGCGGAGTTGAAGGGATTGAAGGAGCAGCTTTAGGAACTCCTTGATAAGGGGTTTATTCGGCCTAGTGTGTCAACTTGGGTTGCACCAGTTCTATTTGTGAAAAAGAATTATGGTACTATGAGAATGTGTATTGATTACAAGCAGTTGAACAAGATCACAATCAAGAACAAGTATCCTTTGCCGCGTATTGATGATCTATTTGACCAGCTTCAGGGGGAGAGGGTGTTCTCCAAGATTGATTTACCGTCAGGAAATCACCAATTGAAGATTCGGGACTCAGATATACTTAAGACAGCTTTCAGAACCCGATATGGCCATTATGAGTTCCTTGTGATGTCTTTTGGGCTGACAAACGCCCCAGTAGTGTTCATGCAACTGGTGAACAGTGTGTTTCAGCCCTATCTTGACTCGTTCGTTATTGTATTTATTGATAATATCCTGGTGTACTCTCGTAGCCAGGAGGAGCATGCCCAACATTTGAGGATCGTGTTGCAGCGGTTGAGGGAGGAGAAACTTTATGCAAAGTTCTCCAAGTGTGAGTTTCGGCTTAGTTCAGTGGCATTCTTGGGGCACGTGGTGTCCATTGAGGGTATTCAGGTGTATCTGAAGAAGATAGAGGCAGTTCAGAGTTGGCCTAGACCATCCTCAGCCATGGAGATTCAAAATTTTCTTGGTTTGGCTGGTTATTACCGTCGTTTTGTAGAGGGATTCTCATTTATTGCATTGCCCTTGACCAAATTGACCCAAAATGGTGCTCCTTTCAGGTGGTCGGATGAGTGCGATGAGAGCTTTCAGAATCTCAAAACTGCTTTGACCACGGCTCTAGTTCTACCATCAGCTTCTAGTTCTTACACAGTGTAGTGCGATGCTTCTCGAATCAGTATTGGGTGTGTCATGATGCAGGATGGTAGAGTGATTGCTTATGCTTCGCGCCAGTTGAAGCCCCATGAAAAGAACTAACTTGTCCACGACCTTGAGTTAGCATCTATTGTTCATGCCTTGAAGATCTGGCGGCACTATTTGTACGGTGTCCATTATGAGATTTACACTGATCACCGGGGCTTGCAACATCTGTTCAAACAGAAGGATCTTAACTTGGGTCAGCGGAGGTGGCTGGATCTTCTTAAGGACTATGATATCACCAATTTGTACCATCCCGGGAAGGCCAATGTGGTGGCCGATGCCTTGAGTCGCTGGGCAGAGAGTTTGGGGAGCTTAGCATATCTTCTAGAAATAGAGAGGCCATTGGCATTGGATGTTTAGGCCTTAGCCAGCCAGTTTGTTAGATTGGATGTTTCTGAGCTGAGTTGAGTATTGGTATGTGTGGTCTCTCGATCTTCTCTTTATGATCGTATCAGGGAGCGTCAGTATGATGACCCCACCTACTTGTCCTTAAGGACACGGTCCAGCACGGTGATGCTAAGGAGGTCACTATTGGGGATGATGGTGCATTGAGGATGTAGGGTAGGCTATGTGTGCCCAATGTAGATAGTTTGCATGAGTTGATTCTCCGGGAGGCTCATAGTTCGTGATATTCTATTCATTCTAGTGACATGAAGATGTATCAGGACTTGAGACATCGTTACTGGTAGAGGAGAATGAAGAAGGACATAGTGAAGTATGTAGCTCGGTATCTAAATTGTCAGCAGGTGAAGTATGAGCATCAGCGACCAGGTGGGTTACTTCAGAAGTTAGAGATTACGGAGTGGAAGTGGGAGCGGATCACTATGGATTTCGTTATTGGGCTTCCACGGACTCAGCGGAAGTTTGATGCAGTTTGGGTGATTGTAGACAGGCTGACAAAGTCAGCTCATTTAATTCTTGTGATGACTACCTATTCTTCCGATCAGTTGGCTCGAATAAACATCTGCGAGATCGTCAGGCTTCATGGCGTACTAGTATCTATCATCTCTGACTAGGGTACGCAGTTTACATCAGGGTTTTGGAGGGCCATATAACATGAGTTGGGTACTCGGGTGGAGTTGAGCACAGCCTTTCACCCTCAGACAAACGGACAGTCCGAGTGCACTATTTAGATATTAGAGTATATACTCCATGCGTATGTGATGGAGTTTTGAGGTTCATGGGATCAGTTCTTGCCTCTAACGGAGTTCACTTACAACAACCGTTATCAGTCGAGCATCCAGATGTCACCGTATGAGGCTTTGTATGGTAGGCGGTGTCGGTCTCATGTGGTTTGGTTCGAGCGGGGAGGATGCTAGCTTATTGGGTATAGACTTGGTTCAGGATGCTCTAGAGAAGTTTAAGGTGATTCAGGATCGACTATGCACAGCCCAGTCCAGACAGAAGAGTTATGCGGACTAGAAGGTTCGGGATGTTGTATTCATGATTGGAGAGCGCGTCCTGCTCCGGGTGTCACCCATGAAGGGTGTTATGAGGTTCGGAAAGAAGGGCAAGCTGAGCCCAAGGTTTATCGGCCCATTTGAGGTGTTGCAATGTGTTGGGGATGTTGCTTATGAGCTTGCCTTGCCTCCTATCTAGCAGGATTTCATCCAGTATTCTATGTTTCTATTCTCCGAAAGTATCACGGCGATCCATTTCACGTGTTGGATTTCAGCTCAGTCCAGTCGGACAAGGATTTATCTTATGTTGAGGAGTCGGTGGCTATCTTGGACAGGCAGGTTCGAAAGCTCAGGTCAAAGAACATTTCTTCTGTGAAGGTTCAGTGGAGGGGTCAGTCGGTCGAGGAGGTGACTTGGGAGACCGAGCATAATATGCGCAACAGTTATCCTCATCTTTTCACCACTTCAGGTATGTCTCTATACTCGTTCGAGGATGAACGCTTGTTTAAGGGGGAGGGGGGTGTAACACCTGGCCGGTCGTTTCGAGAATTATAGCCCCATTGCCCCATTTTCTGCTTCTTTTGTGTTCTACATATGTTATATAACTTACCGGGTTAATTGGTTCGGGTCCAGAGTGATTCCAGAGTGAATTGAAAAACTTAGTCTCTTAATTAGAAGCTTAAGTTGGAAAAGTCGATCGGGTGTCGACTTATGTGTAAGCGACCTTGGATTTGAATATTGATGGTTCTGTTAGCTCCGATAGATGATTTTGGACTTTGGGGCACGTCCGGAATGTGATTTAAAGGTACGTAGTAGAGTTAGGCTTTAATTGGCGGAAGTTGGAATTTTGGCAAATTTGACCGAGAGAGGAATTTTTGATATCGGGGTCGGATTGGATTTTCAGAAATTGGAGTAGGTTCGTGGTGTCATTTATGACTGTGTGCAATATTTGAGGTCAATCGGACAGGATTTGATAGGTTTCGATGTCGTTGGTAGAATTGGGAAGTTTCGAAGTTCATTAGGCTTGAATCAGTGTGTAATTCGTGTTTTTGAGGTTATTTGAGGTGATTTGAGGATTCGACTAAGTTCGTATTGGGTTATAAGACTTGTTGGTATGTTTGGTTGAGGTCCTAGGGGCCTCAGGTTGATTTCGGGTGGTTAACGGCCAAGTTTTGAAGTTGGAAGACTGCTCAAGTTTAGACTCAGCTGGTGTAATCGCACCTGCGGAAGTTTCATCGCAGGTGCGAGCCCGCAGAAGCAAAGAGGGAGGTCACAGAAGCGGGAAAGGCTTGGAAGGGAAGGGGACGCAGGTGAAAAGGAGTGCGCATCTGTGATCTCACAGATGCGAGAATGGCTCCGCAGATGCGAAGATTGAAGGCTTGGGCATTTCCGCAGAAGCAGACAAAGGGCCGCAGAAGCACCCCCGCAGGTGAAAGACCTAGAGTGTTGGTGCGAGCCCAGTGGCTTAAGTGGTTTCCGTAGAACCGGAGAAATAACCGCAGAAGTGGTTTCGCAGGTGCGGATGAGAGGCCGCAGGTGCGAAAGGCTTGGGCAGAACATATAAATACGAGACTTCGAGATTTTTCACCATTTTCACTACTTTGAGCTCGGATTTTGGAGGTTTTTGAGAGGGATTTTGAAGTGACTACTGAGGTAAGACCCCTGTATTCATTTTTCTTCAATAATGAGGTTTCCCCACTGATTTTACACCTAGTTGGTGAGTTTTTGAGGTGAAATTTGGGAGTTTAGGGCTAGAGAATTGGAGAGCGAATTTTGGGGAATTGGATGACCAAATGGTGTCGGATTTTGATAAATTTGGTATGGTTAGACTCGTGAGTGAATGGACTTTCGGGTTTTGTGACCTTTGTCGGATTTCAAGACGTGGGCCCCAGGGCCAGTTTGAGCCAATTTCGGATTTTGGCTTATAATTTCGTGTTTTTCTTATGGAATTGATTCCTTTAGTCTATACTAATTATATCGTACTGCTTGTGGATAGATTCGGGGAATTTGGAGACCGATTCGAGAGGCAAAGGCACTTTAGAGTAGAGTTTCATGTGCTTTAAGGTAAGTAACAACTTTAAATCTGGTCCTGAGGGTATGAAACCCCGGATCATTGTATTATGTGAGTATTTTGGAGGTGACACACATGCCAGGTGACGGGCGTGTGGGCGTGCACCGTTGGAATTGGGACTTGGTCCATTCTGTGAAACAGAAAAGTTGAGTAAGCTTGTTGTTAGCTATGTACCCTTTCTGTGCTATAGAAATTTGATAGTAAATCATGTTAGAAATCATGTTTAGGCTATATGTTGGTATTGTAAAGACCCACAGTGGTTGTGATACCTGTTGAATCTTCCTGCTTATTGTTACTTGTACTCAGTCCTAGCATTACTTGAATATTATACCTCAGTCTTTGTTATTCTCTGTTGATACATTATATCTTTCTGTTTTGGGCTGATTTCCCTTTATTACTGAGGGTCGTGAGACTAGAGAGGTTAATGACTGAGTAAGGCCGAAGGCCTGTTTGTAAGGTATTGATATTATAGCACGTGAGTTATCGTGCGGGTCATAATATTTATACTATAGCACGTGAGTTGTCCGTGCGGATTCTAATATGATACTGTAACACGTGAGTTGTCCGTGCGGATCTTGATATGATACAATAATACGTGAGTTGTCTGTGTGGCATGCGAGTTATCCGTGCGGATTATAGCGCTTGGGCTGCAGGAGCTCCTCCGAAGGCTGTATACCCCCTGTGAGCGCAAGTACCTATTGAGTGTGAGTATTGACGGTTAAGATCCGAGTGTTTGAGCTATTGAGAGGGTTTGAGTGACTATTGCCTTGAGAGGCTGCACTTGTTTCCTTTGTTGCTGCACTTAGCTGATTTATGTCATTGTTCTGAAACTTCTAAAAAATATTGTATCCAGTTTTACATGAGTTGGTAATGTGTAATTGACTTGACTTAAATTGCTAGAATTGAAACATGTCTACTTTCATAGCTGAAATTACTGAAATGAACTGTAATTGTATAGCTCATCACTACCTTTCAGTTCTTTGTTTATTATTGTTACTTACTTCGGTTGTACTCATGCTACACCCTGCATTTTATGTGCAGATCCTGATATTTTCGGACAGGGAGGATGTTGATCTCGTGTGTGGTTTACAGGTTGAGTATCAGAGATTCACGAGGTAGATGCCGGTGCTCGTTGTCCTTGTCTCTCCTTCCTTGTTATCTTTTCTTTTCTGTATTGGTATTTTGACATAGACTCTTGGAGACACTATTTCTTAGACTGGTTGTTTAGATGCTCATGACTTGGTGAGGCCCGATGTTTGGGGCGATTTTTCCGCACTGTATTTTGAGTTTAACTCCTATTTTTTACGAAAACACTGTCATATGTAAGCTTTTGATTTATCTTTTGTGAAACATTGGAAGTGTTTTGAAAAATCAGCTTGCCTAGTACTATCGACAGACGCCATCACGACAAGTTAGAATTTTGGGTCGTGACAGTTTAGAATAATACAAATTAAAAAACTAAAGATAAAAAATAAAAATCTCTTTTGGGAATATAAATGAAAAAACTCAAAACCAATTAAGAAATTAAACAAGGTTGAAAAAAAAAAAAAAACTTACTCCTTAACTTATACGTAAGTAAAATTTATATAGAATACAATTTTTTTTAAAACATATTTAATTAACTTATAACCACTTCTTGAAAATTACATATAATATAACTTATTTTAAAATCTTACCTTTTTAATTAATTTATATATAACTTTTCATTCCTAATATCTCTCTTAAAAACGCATTATTGAATCTAAAAAATAGGGAGTATACCATTTAAAGCATATCACTGCATTAAATTTAAAAGTATCATATTTTCTCTCTCATCAAAGTAATATATGTCACAAGTCTCCCCACATCAAATTTTGAAATTACTTCTAGTTTCTTTAGAAACGAAATTGAATTGGAACCATTCTTATCACCCAACTTGCCTTCTCCCCACAATATTGTAGGTAGGATATTGTATACCATTTATTTATGTGTATATATAAATATTTTGTATATTGTTTACTAATATATAGTATTTGTATTATTAATACTGTATAGATGATGAAAGGATGAAAGAATGGAGATTTTCATCCGTAAATTGTGCAAAGTATATTTATGGAGTCCCTATTTTTATGGAAGATGTAATGTGTATGAGATATGACCTAATGTATTTATAGTAATAATCAATAATTAATAAAATGAAGAATTTTTATGAGCTAATTATGTAATATGCTTCAAACAAGAATTCTCTTTTATTAGAAAATCTACCTTTTTTTTTAGAGTTTATCGCCTTATTGGTGTGTTTGGTATGAATGAAAATATTAATGTTTTCTAATTTTTTCATGTTTGATTTGTTTAAATGTTTTGAAAAATATTTTGCTTATGAACTCATTTTCCTCAATTGGAGGAAAATGTTTTCCTTATCAAGAGAAGGAAAACATTTTCCAAAACTCCTTCTTAACCTTCGCCACCCTCACCGACCCACCCCACACTCCCACACCCACCCACCTAACCCCATTCCATGCCGACCAACCCAACCCTTCTCTCCAAAAAGGCTTTTTTTTTCGAGTTTCAGTTTTTTTTTCCGTCACCACCCATCATACTACCCCATTTACTTCTTTTTTTTTTTGTAATTTCAAATGTGTTTTTGCATTTTTCTGCACCACCCACCCCCCACTGCCCCCATCCCCTGCACACAAAAAAAGTTTTTTTTTACTATTTTTTGTAATTTTCAAATTTTTGTTTTTTCTGCACATCCCCCCTCCCCGCCCCTCCCGGGGGAGGGGAGAAATATCTTCTTTTTTATATGTATATTTTCAGTTTTAGGTTTTTCATCTTTCAGTTTACAGGTTCGAAATTTAACAAGTTCCAAAGTTATGAGTTTGGAGGTTTATGTGTTTGGAAGTTTACGAGTTTAGAAATTTTAAAGTTTACGAGTTCGAAATTTTTGCTGTTTCGAAAGTTTAGCGGTTAAGAAGTTTAAGAAATTTGTGGGTTCAAAAGTTTATGGCTTCATGTTTATTGTATCTAAATTATTTATGAATACTCTTAATAAGTTATTTTCCTTAATTTACATATCAAACACTAGAAAATAAATAAGATTACTACGTATTAACATTTTTCGTGGAAAACATTTTTGATTATACCAAAGACAACTTATGTTTTATTCATTTGTTGTAGAATATGTTATTCTAATTACAAAGTCGCAGATTATGGAATACTTTTTAGAATCCATAGGTAATTATGAATATCTCCCAACGGTGTTTCATAGAATTCTCCAAAGAAGAGAAAAGGTATTGTTCAGGAATTATCCACTATCTTATTTGCTACTCTCCCCTGCCATTTTAATCAAAATTTGACTGTAATGGCTTTGAGAATTAATTTTCTATTCTAAATTTATGCTCCAAAACTAGATCCAAGTTTCTGAAATCGAGACAGAAGAAGCAATGGTTTATTTATTGTTGGTGTTATAGGCCACAAACCCTCTGTCGATCTAAGCATGCAGAAGAAGAAAGAAGACGAAGAAGAACAAGCCTAGGGTTACTATGATTCATGTCTAATGAAGGAGTATATAAAGTCAGCATCTCTGTTTTGGACTTCAGCATTTCTATTTTGGACTTCAGCATTTCTATTTTGGACTTCAGCATTTCTGTTTTGGACTTCAGCATTTCTATTTTGGATTTCAGCATTTCTATTTTGGACTTCAGCATTTCTGTTTTGGACTTCAGCTTTGGACTTCAGCTCCTTCATCAAATGGGATCATTCATCAAATTAGGCCTACATGTTCAGTCACTCGTTTGGCCCAGATTTGCTGTAGATATTTTACATAGTAGAAGGAATCATCCTTTATATATATTCTTTAGTCTGTTACAACAGAATTGGTTACAATAGCTGTAAAGATAGGGAAATAGAACAGTGCCACTTGACAAAGTTTGTTTAGGATAGATTCTATTATTCTTTATAAATAGTATACAGTGTACAAAGAAATATACAGAGAAAAAGTTTTACAAAACTCATTTTCATTTCCTACATGGTATCAAAGCAGGCTTGAGCTGCTCATTCACGATCCTATAATTTTTTCTTCTCTTCTTTTTTGTTCTTCAATTTTCTTCAGCCATGAGTACTCCTGGACAGACTCTAGTTCCTCTAGCCTCAGCTACTGCCACGGCTGACCCTGTTATACCAGCAACAACAGTCATAAATGGAGTGTTGATTCATCGCATCCTTATTACCTACATCCCTCAGATTATCCAGGAATGAATCTTGTATCAACAGTTTTTGATGGAAGAAGCTATGGTGGATGGAGAAGGGCTGTAGTAATTGCCTTATCTGCAAAAAACAAGTTGAGTTTTATTGATGGAACTCTTAGTATTCCACAAACTGATTCTGGACTCCATAAGACTTGGGCAAGATGTAATGACATGGTATTGTCATGGTTACTTAACTTTCTATCTAAGGAAATAAGAGAAAGTGTTCTTTACTCCCAAAGTGCTAAAGAACTATGGACTGATTTGGAAAACTGATTTGGACAAACAAATGGAGCTAAGCTATTTCAATTGCAAAAGGAACTTAGTGTTGTGATTCAAGGCAGCTCTAATGTATCAACTTATTTCACTAAAATGAAAAGCTTGTGGGATGAGCTTAATGCCTTGAACACCTTTTCAACATGCATTTGTGATTGTGAATGTGGAGCTAAAGTGAAAAGTTCTAAGGCACATCAAGATGAAAGGTTGCTACAGTTTCTAATGGGGTTGAATGACATTTTTATTGGTGTTAGGAGCAATATCTTGCTCTCTTCACCCTTACCCTCTATTGGGCAGTCTTATTCACTAGTGATACAAGATGAGAAACAGAGGGAGATTCATGCTGCCCCTGCTTATCCAGGAGAGTCAGGATCCTTTTTGGTTGCAAACTAACAAGGAAATACAAGAAGATTCAATGAAAATAAGGGGCAGAAAGGGGTTTTTGATCCTAGAAAAAATGCTGGAATTTGTACTTATTGTAAAAAACCTGGGCATACTATTGATAAATGCTATAGGATTCATGGGTTTCCTACAGATTTTAAATTCACTAAGCAGAGGAAGTTTCAAGGGAATGTACATGCAAATGCTGCCTTTAACACAAATGCAGAAGGGATACAAGGAAACACTAATTCAACAGTAACACAGTCACTTACCCAGGAAAATGTCACACAGTTGCTGCAGCTCCTTCAACAAGTCAACATGGGCCAGCAAGGTGCAGGAACCTCTGAAGTTTCTGCCAATCTCAGTTGTGCTGGTATAACTAAATTCTTCAATTCCTTTGCCTGTTTCATTCAAATTGATAGTGAGTCATGGATATTAGATAGTGGAGCAACTGAGCATATGACTTTCAACATAAATTTTTTCATTAACTATAAAGCCTTGCCTAAACCTGTCATGGTCAATCTGCCTAATTCTCATAGAGTAAAAGTCACTCATTCAGGTTTTGTTGCATTATTACCAAACATAGTCTTGCACAATGTC
The DNA here is from genome assembly GCA_005239525.1 of Nicotiana knightiana. Lineage (NCBI taxonomy): Eukaryota > Viridiplantae > Streptophyta > Magnoliopsida > Solanales > Solanaceae > Nicotiana > Nicotiana knightiana. Next base: position 69,866 of record ML429900.1, read on the forward strand.
CTGTATGTGCCTTCTTTTAGATTCAATTTGTTGTCTGTGTACAAGTTGTGTAAGCAACTTCAACAATATGTGCTCTTCACTCCTGATTCTTGTTTTCTACTGCAGGGCCCTTCACTGAAGAGCCCTCTGGAGATTGGTATGGAGATAGGAGGACTGTTCATTCTCAAGTCAAGCTTTCCAGCTCCAGTTTCTACAAATTTCCCGAAGTCTAGTGTTTCTGTATCTAAGCAAAGTTTACTTTCTGTTCCAGTTTTCAATTCTTGTTTTGCTTTTTCTTATTCAAATGTAAAAGAAAAACTATGGCATTACAGATTAGGCCATATGCCTTTGAGTAATATGAAGAAAATTTCTGATGTTTCTGTTCCTTCATGTTTTACTCATTCTACTCCTTGCCTTATTTGTCCTATGGCTAGACAATCTAAGCTTCCTTTTTCTTCAAGTTCTATATCAACCAGCAAGCCTTTTGAACTAATTCATGTGGATACTTGGGGACCTTACAAGGATCCTACCTATGATGGTTATAAATATTTTCTCACTATAGTTGATGATTACAGTAGAGGGACTTGGACCTACTTACTAAGTAACAAGTCAAATGCCTTCAGTATGCTAAAATCTTATCTGGCAATGGTAGAAAGGCAATTTCATACAAAAGTTAAGATAATCAGATCTGATAATGCTTCTGAATTGGGTTCTGGAACTGTTCAAACAGATTTCTTTCTTTCTCAAGGAATTTTACATCAAACCAGTTGTGTCTCCACTCCACAACAGAATGGTGTTGTAGAGAGAAAACATAGGCATTTACTAAAAACATCTAGAGCTCTTTTATTTCAATCTGATTTGCCTATATCATTTTGGGGGGACTGTTTGCTCACAGCCACTTATTTGATCAACAAATATCCTTCTAGAGTATTAAAGTACAAGACTCCTTATGAAGTCCTTTTTCAAACCAAGCCTAATTATTCCAATTTAAGATGCTTTGGTTTCCTATGATTTGCATTTACTCTTTCAAGACATAGATCCAAATTTGACTCAAGAGCTGTTGCTTGTGTACTTCTAGGGTATCCACATAGGAAAAAGGGTTATAAAGTGATCGATTTGAAAACTTCAAAGGTCTTTGTGTCAAGAGATGTCATATTTCATGAGGAATTCTTTCCTTTTGCTTCTTTTAAATCTGCTCCTATAGGAGTTTCTTATTTACCTACAACCCCTTTAAGTACATCTTCTCAGTTAACCTCAGATTTCTCCTCACCTTTAGTTTCTTCTACTAATTACAATTCTGCTCTCACTCCTTCTCCTAACCCTACTGTTTCTTCTACTTCTACACCCTGTACATCTCTATTTCCTATTAGCCCATTACCAGTTGGATCATCAACAGGCAGCCCCTCTTTCACTGTTCCTTTTCCTTCATCGCCTTCTCTTGTTTCTCAACCTTTGGTAGAAACTCTAATTAGAAAATCCACCAGACCTCACAATCCTCCTATTTACCTCAAAATTACATTTGTAATGCTCTTCACCTATCAGATATAAGTACTACATGTTTCCTCACACCAGCCTCACCTCCATCTTTGTCCTTTAGTAACCTATCCGACTCTAATCAACATATGCTCAATGCTCTATCTAATGTGCATGAACCTATCAGTTATTAGGCTGCATATCACCCAGGGTGGCAGCAAGCTATGGAACAGGAAATTGCTACTCTTGAGCTCAATAAAACTTGGGAAGTCATGGAACTACCCCCAGGTAGAAAAGCTTTACCTTACAAATGGGTGTACAAGGTAAAACAAAGCTCAGATGAGAGTATAGAAAGGCTAAAAGCCAGATTGGTTGTGAGAAGTGACATACAAAGAGAAGGAATAGATTTCAATGAGACTTTTTCCCCAGTGGTCAAAATGATCACCATCAAATTTATTTTAGCAGTTGCAGTTAAAAAAAGTTGAGGCCTTTATCAATAGGATGTGAATAATGCGTTCTTACATGGCGACCTAAATGAAGAGGTTTATATGAAGTTCCCATTTGGTTTTACACCATCTTCTCCTAATCATGTTTGTAAGTTGAAGAAGTCCATTTATGGACTTCGTCAAACTTCTAGACAATGGTACTCTAAACTAACAACTGCTCTTAACTTCAAAGGATATTCACATTCATTGAACGATTACTCATTGTTCTTTAAAAGGACAGAATCATCAATATCTATTGTGGCAGTTTATGTAGATGACATATTACTGTCAGGGAGTGATATGAAGGAATTGACGGACTTGAAAGAATTTTTACATAAGGAGTTCAAAATCAAGGATCTTGGAAACTTACATTATTTTTTAGGCATGGAAGTTTTACGAGAGCCTCATGGTCTGATTTTGTCTTAGCAGAAGTTCACCCTTGATTTATTGCAAGAATTTGATTCTCTCCACAAGTCGCCTATGTCTTGCCCTCTAGACCCATCTGTTCGTCTTCTTGCTCAAACTGGTGATTCCATTCCTGATCCAACTTTATATCGCCATTTATTGGACAAATTAAATTATTTGACGCATACTAGGCCAGATTTATCCTACACTGTACAATACCTCAGTAAGTACATGCAGGATCCTCGTCAACCTCATCTCAATGCTGCTCTTCTTGTTCTTCGCTACTTGTTGAAAGATCCTGGACTTGGCCTTTTTATCTCCTCTTCACCTTCCTACCAACTACTTGCTTTTTGTGATTCCGATTGGGCCACTTGCCCTAACTCGCGTAAATCCGTCAGTGGTTTCTACATTTCCCTTGGTTCATCCCCAACTTCATGGAAATCGAAAAAGCAAACCTCCATCTCCCTCAGTTCTGCTGAAGCCGAATATCGCTCAATGCGACGAGTTGTGGCAGACATTACTTGGTTAGTACGGCTCTTTGATGATCTTTCAATACCGATTTCACTTCCTGTTCCTCTCCATTCTGATAGTCAAGAAGCTATTCATATAGCCAAAAACCCTGTTTTTCACGAAAGAACCAAACATATTGAACTAGACTGCCATTTCGTCCGACAGCAGTTCTTTGCCGGCCTAATTTCACTCTCTTATGTCCGATCATCCTCTCAGCTCGCAGATCTATTTACCAAATCACTCTCTGGGCCGATTCATCATCACATTTTTTTGCATAAGTTGGTGTTCTTTCACCCCCCTCCAACTTGAGGGGGGTGTTGGTGTTATAGGTGAAAAACCCTCTGTCGATCTAAACATGTAGAAGAAGAACAAGCCTAGGGTTACTATGATTCATGTCTAATGAAGGAGTATGTAAAGTCAGCATCTCTATTTTGGACTTCAGCATTTCTATTTTGAACTTCAGCATTTCTGTTTTGGACTCCAGCATTTCTATTTTGGACTTCAACTTTGGACTTCAACTCCTTCATCAAATGGGCTCATTCATCAAATTGGGCCTACATGTTCAGTCACTCGTTTGGCCCAGATTTGCTGTAGATATTTTACATAGTAGAAGGAATCATCCTTTGTATATATTCCTTAGTCTGTTACAACAGAATTGGTTACAATAACTGTAAAGATAGGACAATAGAACAGTGTCACTTGGCAAAGTTTGTTTATGATAGATTCTATTATTCTTTATAAATAGTATACACTCTACAAAGAAATATAAAGAGAAAAAGGATTTACAAAACTCATTTTCATTTCCTACATTTATCTGCTATCCGCTGTCCATATAGAAAGCAAGTTATATTAGTATTTGTTAAACATCATCCCAAGTTTTGAAATTCTTATATTTGTATGTTTATGGTGAAGAAATAGATCCCTGTTGCGCTTCTTCTTCTTCTTCTCCTTTAGATTTCTCACCAGATTTGCTTGCGTCTAAGGCGCAAGGCGCATGGCGCGGCTGGGCGAACGCCTAAATCATTTGATACGCCTGCACTTTCCATTTCCGCCCCGCCCCAATATCGCCTGCTTTTATATTTTTTGGGGCCTTAACTATTTGGGGGCCTAAGGCAAGAGCCCTAGAGCTGCCAACTTGGTGAGGAAATAATGCAAAATAGAGCTTCTTCTGGAGCTTGTCCAGAAGACGTGAAGAAAATCTCTTCTTCTGAACCTGAAAGTGGAATTTCAAATAACAAGAGGACTGTATTTAGTGGAGGGGAAGAGGGTGAACATCTTTCGGTTGCAAATTCAAGGAGATCCGTCATAGATATGGATAATGAAGATGTTATATGTAAGCGCAGTAGAGCGAGGTACTCACTTGCTAGCCTTACACTTGATGAACTTGAGACATTTCTTCAAGAAACTGATGATGAGGATGATCTTCAGAATGCCAACGACGATCAAGAGTACAGGAAGTTTCTTGCAGCTGTTTTACTGATTGGACATGGAAATTCTGGAAATGTACAAGAGAATGAAAATGTTGATGATGAAGATGAAGACAACGATGCAGATTTTGAGCTTGAAATTGAGGAGGCATTGGAGAGTGAAATTGATGAACACGTGAAGGGTGATGTTGAAGAGGAGTACGAGGCTTCTAGTCGAAGACCTAAGACTAGGCAAACTAGGCGCCAAAGAGCTTCTCTTGAGAATAAGAAGAAGATTTTAGGGCTGTCAAATAGGCTACTACGCCCTTTGTTACCATATCTGCCCATTTCTCCTTACTCTGGACATGGTGCAAAAAGCATGACGATGCCAAGATGTTCTCAAGCTTCACTCAGTCTGTCGCCTGCGAATGATGGCTTTATGAATGGATTTACAGCCCATCAGATAGGACAATTACATTGTTTGATACATGAGCATGTTCAACTTCTTATTCAGGTTTTTGCAGTTTGTGTTCTTGAGCCGGCCAGACGGCACATTGCTTCTGATGTTCGGGAATTGATATCACAAATGCTTCATAAACGGGATGAAGTATTAGCAAGTAGGAGTGTGCCATATCCCAGTTTTTGCTTCTTCTTCCCATATGTTCGTCCCTCAGTGTCTGATGAACCTTCGAAGACTTCGCCTGCCCAAATCACCAACAAAATGTCTTCAGCACATGTTTCGCAGGGAGACTGCTCATCTGGACTTAACATGGTACAGTCTTTTGATGGGATTTCCCCTTCAAGAGGAAGACATGATGCTTTTAATCAAGTGGGATGCCCTGCAGGCTCCTGGGTACCTTATATTAATGGTCCAATACTATCTGTTCTTGATGTGGCTCCGATCAAATTAGTCAAGGACTTCATGGATGACGTTTCTCATGGTATATCATGTTTGAACACTGGATTTCATTTAGTTTTCTTATGGTTGCTCAGTTTATGATACTTTATTTACTTCATCACGGGTGATATTTATTGATAGCTATGCAAGATTACCAACATCGGCAAGTAGGAGGTATGGATGATATCTGCTCCAAGAAGGAACCCTTGTTTCCTGTGCAAAATATTCATTTTACTGCAGAACCTGATGTTCAGGCTTCCTTGTATTCAAACGTTGTGCCTCCTCTTTCATCAAGTCTTGGAACATCAAAGAAGACTATGGCTGCTGTATTAGTTGAAAAAGCTAAAAAACAGGCAGCTGCTCCTGTTCCAAAGGAGATTGCTAAGTTAGCCCATAGTTTCTTTCCTTTGTTTAATCCTGCCCTGTATCCCCATAAACCACCCCCTGCAGCGGTAGCAAACCGGGTGCTTTTTACTGATGCAGAGGATGAGTGAGTTTTATGTCTTCTTTCACCTTCCGTGCAGTAGCAGTATCAGGGTTCTTATGAAATGAGTCGCTTTACTGATTAGGTCGTGATTGTGAAATTGAGGCAACATTGACCTTGCTTCGGGGCATTTGATGGCTTCTTGCTTTTATTAGTTGGTATTCTCATCTTCTCCACAGTCATTCTCTGCTATGGTGATAGGTTGTGAACTAAAACCTTGCTATAGAACAGAGAAAGTAGTGAATTTAGTTAGGGTTTAGAGTTGCAAAGTTGGACTGTTGGAATTCACATCTTAGGAAAATCTAATACTACAACAACAACATACCAAGTATAATTCCACGGGTGGGGATGGGGTCTGGGGAGGTAGTATATACGCATACCTTACCCCTACCTGGAGAGATAGAGAGACTGTTTTCGATAGACCCTTGGCACGAAAATCTAATGGATTCTGAAATATTCTCTAAATAAACAATCTCTTTTTGTACAATTTATTTCTCAGCATGATACAAAATTGGGTGTTATCCTAAAGCGAAAAGAATTTTGTTACATCTATTGTACGAAAACAATTGAATGAAGCTAATTACCTATCTAGCAGTTTTAGTCATTGTGATTTGGTTAAATAGCATGTATCATTCATCCTCCACTTCCTTAGGCAGTTTCATCAATTCCCTACTAGGTTCGTAAGGTTTTAATATCATGGATGATCTTCATTTTTACCCGTATTAGCTTTTTCCATTACTAATAAGTTTGGTAATATTACCTTGGCATCTGGTGCAGATTATTAGCATTGGGTTTGATGGAGTATAATACAGACTGGAGGGCAATTCAGCAGCGCTATCTTCCTTGCAAATCTAAGCATCAGGTGATTCTTATGTGCACTTCCAGTTGCAGCAACAGTGTTGTCAGTCATTTATCCTCTCGATTTCATTGTCTTCTTAGTGTTTAGTTGTGCTTAACATGAGGAAGTACTTGACTCTTTCTGCAGATTTTTGTCAGGCAGAAGAACCGCTCATCATCTAAAGCACCTGAAAATCCAATAAAGGTTTGTTATTGGTGTGCATAAAACATTTATAAACAATCATAGTATTAACGCTATGGCCCCATTTTAACTGCCTCTTCCGAAAATTGCCTGCAAGACCACTTTAGCAATCTATTCATTCTATCAGTTGGGACATGCTGAATGTTTAAGCCATCTCCTACCACCCCTTCAACTGTTCAAAGATTTTTTTAACTCTAAAATGACTTTCTCGATTCACCTAATAAAAGTACAACCCACAATCGCAATTCATCCATGAATCATGACCTTTTTTGCAGTATTTTCCAAAATATCTGGTCCTTAATTTGTTTGGGGTTCACTTGGTGATGCTGAGCATAGTGAAGGAGGCGTTCCATAGTTGGTCTCACATGAGAGGGAAGAGAAGTCCAAAGGCTTGGAGGGTTGCCCCCTTAGCAATCATGTGGGTTATTTGGAAAGAGAGAAATAAGAGGGTTTTGAAGGGGCGGAACTTGCGTTTGTAAAATTGCAAAGTTGCTTTTTATTCCTAGTTTCTTTTTGGTGCACTCATGAGGTCCCCACTTGTATAGAGGACTGGGCCTATGTTGTTGAGAACCATATATTTGTGTAGGTTCTTTCTTTTTGGCGTACGACTTGTATACGGCGGTTTCCCCCAATTGTTAATAAAATTATTTACCTTATAAAATATATATATTGCTAGAGATGCCATTTATTTGTTTTGAATGATAGGTTTTTGATCACGGTGTGTTTTATGATTGTTGTGGTCATTGATTGTGGTAAATAATGTTGTAATGAATCTTGCAGCTGTTCGGAGGATAAAAAACTCTCCCTTGACAGCAGAAGAGGTTGCACGTATTGAAGAGGTAAGTTTACACTGCAACTTAAATTTCCATAGCACCACCATCTCCATTTGTCGCTGCTTCACTATTTACATAGTCATGATCACGCAGGGTCTGAAGGTGTTCAAGCTTGATTGGATGTCAGTGTGGAAGTTTATTGTTCCTTATAGAGATCCTTCCTTGTTACCCCGGCAGTGGCGCATTGCTATTGGAACTCAGAAATCGTATAAATCTGATGCTAGTAAGAAGGCAAAACGCCGGTTATATGAAGAGAAGAAAATCAAAAGCTGCTGCTTTGGGAACTTGGCATGTTTCTTCCGAAAGGGAGGTAAGGCTGTGTCTTTCAGTCAAACGATTATTCTACATCCTTTCCATGTTAGAAAGGTGTACTTCGTCAAAGAAGTACCTAAGTCGCCCATGCAGTATGTTCTTTCTCTTATTACCATATTAGTAAATGTCATCTTGTCAATTGCTAGTTAGTACCACGAAATTGGAGCATGGAACCTATGTTGCGCGGACTCTCCAAAATTTAGCCGCACCCGTGTCGGATCCTTCAAAAATGCACTACTTTTGGAGGATCCGACACGTATCCGGCCACATTTTCGGAGAGTCGGAGCAACATATCATGGAACTGGTAAAAATATGGAAGTAGGTTTGTTTTGAAATATAGTCATGATGCCAAATCTGCTAAGAATCTTAGTTCTGTTTAGAAATTATAAGTTGGTTTCATATTTATTATCTTAATGTTGGTTAATTACTGTTTGCGGAAGTTCTTAATAAGATGGATTTTTCTTGCTCTAGCATGAACTATTTGATACACGGTTCCATCTTATATGGTATTAAACCTGATCATATAATGTGACTAATTGCACCAAATCTTTGTTTTACAATCCTTAGTTGAGCCTAATCTCAGCTTTCCCCGAAAGGGATTTAGTTTACCATTTGTAAATCTAAATTTTCTCTTTAGTAAGCTATGATTATCAAGTAGATTAGACTTGCTTGCAGTTACTATAGATTAGGCCAGTTGCTGCAGCTGGCTTAGACTTGCATTGGATGTGATTATTGGTGTTGAAATTCATCATTCTTGTGGCTATGGGCTGGGAAACGGAAGAATTAGATCGAACTAAGAGTGATCTAACTTATCTAATACTATGTAGAAATAATCAAATATGTTATTACTAAGATATTGTTTAATGTTTGTTTGACTAAAGCTAGGATTGTATTGTATCCTACTTGAAAATCTTTTTGCAAAGGAGATAACACAAGAGAAAAGCAAATTTCTATAAGAAAAATGTCTTTACATTGAACTAGCGGATGAGGAGAGAACATGATGGATTTGGTGTGTGGGCCAAGCAACATGGAGCCGAGGATGCAATTGTGTGGACAGTGGCTGACAGGAGGAGAAAGAAAAATAATAAGTGGGTTCTACCGGTGGTTGGATGAGGAGGAAGAAAAATAAATTACGATTCTCAGAAAAATTGAATAGAACGTTATCAAAGTCTTCTATTGTATTATGGTTCAGTTACAGTTTCCCAGCAGAGCCACTTACCTGTGGCCCAACTATGTTCTGTTAGTGCTGATTGGTTGGATTTTAAAACATGTTCCCAATCAAATGCTAAAGTTGAACGTAGTCAAATAGAGATGGAAATGGATTATATATAGGTCTGGGGTAATCAGTAATAAATGGGAGGGATTTCATGCTTCTATCTAGAAGCCGTTTTGCGTTATATTTTAATATATATGACGTAACCATTTATCTCCTATTCGTCATGCATTCATCATCTATGAGTTTTCGGTAGCACTGGCTGAGTGTGCAAAGTAGCATGCGTAGAGAATAATAAAATGAAAGAAGATCGCGTAAGAAAATTTGACTTCAAAATATATGATGGCGATTGAATCTCCTAAAAATTGACAAGGTAGGCTTGTAATCACATGAAGGGAAGTCTCAAAAGACATAATCTCTTGAGACCAATGTGAGTTAGCTAAGAACAGACACAATGGAAGGAAAAAATTCATTTCGGCATCAACTTTTGTGATTAAAGCGCAGTTGTACACTTACATTAGATCCATGTTTGCCAGGAGTAGGAGTCTTTTTAGCTTAATTGGAAACTTGCATGAAATTTGGAAAACCTCTTGTTGTGAAGACCACTAGTTTACCTTAAAAAACAAAGTATTTTCCAGTTTTGGAATGGAAATGGGTTAGAATAGAACAGATTGGAGTGGATACGGAGGATTCATATAGTCCCGTACTAGTTTTTGCTTGAGGCGCAGCTGAAGGCCAAGTGAAAATTCCTTCCTTTCATCTAAGTTGCTCGGACACGGGTGCGGATCTAGAGGTCGGATCTTTCAAGATGAAAATTTTAAGATTCGGGGATATGGATCCTAGTATGGATACGGGTGCAGGGATCCGGTTAAAAATAATTTAAAAAATTAAAAATCTCTCTAATTTATGAGAAATTTTGTGGAATACTTACGTATAACTTGTAAAGTGTGAATTTGCTTTTTATCCTCAAGTTGTAGATAAGTAAAATATTGATTTCCTAGATAAGATATGCTATTTTCTTCAAATTTACCCTAGTTTTAGTTCTGATTTCGGTAATCAAATTGTATTTCATCTCGAATTTTTCTGTCCGTCGTGGTCAAAGTACCCAAAATTATTTCACCCACACCCATACTAGTGTCGTGTCGACACGGGTGCGACACCTAAACTGCCATGTCAGAGCAACTTAGCATTTCATAGTCCAAGTGGAAATTCGTTTTGACAAAGGGTAGCAGTGAGATTCAAACCCAGAAGCTCTGTACGCTCTGATAATATTGAAGTGCGTGACCATCTCATCTAAAAGTTTAAGATAGTAGAGAGAGTACGCCCTATTTATAGAAAAACATAAAGAGAGCACATTTTTATTTACTTAATTATAGTATGTCATCAACAGGATCTGGTCTGTTAGTGATTTTGTTGTACTTTGTAAAATATTCTAGCTAAGGTGAGAATACATTTACCTTGCAAGGCTACAGATATAGCTGCTTTATATGTTGGTGTTGAAGAGTTGTCTATCATGTTGTAGAATTTTTTTTTGTTAAGTCAGCATATCGGAATGCAAACCAGAGCAAAGATTGGGACCTAAGTCTTGCCGACTAGATATCAGTCATATCCATTTACCTGGTTATGCATACGGACCATGTCACAACAACCAACTCCTCCTCCCCCCCCCCCCCCCCCAAAAAAAAAGAAAGGTTAGAGATTCTTTAAATTTTTATTTTTGATGACGGTTGTGTTCAGGCCGATTGGTGCACACCTTGATTATTGCATTGAGTACCTCCGTTCTCCCACCAATTATCGGGTACTCTGTCCACCAGATTTAGGCATTGGAAAAAATTTCACCTAGCTTTTTTATGTCTCTGCTGAGATTTGGACCCTGGTTTCGCATAGTCGTCATTCCAATTTTATTGACCACTAGACTACATCCTTATATGCAAGGTTAGAGCCTCTTCATATATGAGGGAAAAGGAGAAGTCAGGATGTAGGGGCATTTGCTATTTTCGCATGAAGGGAAGGAGGTTGGGCCTACAAAAAGGTACTCCACTCCTTGATTTGGTGGAACAGGTGATTTGGGAGTAGAAAAGAGGTGTTCAGACATCTAATCATCAAAGTTGGAGGGAAGACTAGGAAGTACAAATCCTGCAAACACTTGAAAAGTTGGCAGGCCCCAAAAAATGGCAATTATTTTTCTCTAACCAATTACCTTCATTCTATTGTCAAACCAAAAAAAGGAGATGAAATTCTACAGTTTTCCCTTTTTTCCCGTTCAAAGCCCTAGGAATCCTTCTCTTTTCAAGTTGGCTAATGAGCTCTTTCATATCTGCTCGTTTAAGGTGAAATGTATGGGAGGTCAAAGGGAGGAATTCATAAGATACACACATTTTAAGGTCAGTTACAGAAGAAAAACAAGAATCTGGCCAGAAATTTAGTAATTTAACGCATCACTTAAGACTGGAATTCCAGATCTTTTTAGTTTTACAGGTTGTCCTGAGTCAACGATTGCTCAAAACATGAACAGTAGAGTATAGGACACTAAATTTTATAGAAATTGCCAGGATCAGGAGGCTCTCGCTATATAGTTTAACTAGGCTAACTCTAGGTTGAAGATAAAAGAACGGTTTCTAGGGGGAAATGATTCTCTGTGATTGAAATTTGACAGTAAACATCTGTTCTCTGTGTAAGGTTCTTATGACACCCTATCCAGTTATGCAGACCGCCACGGAAACTGTCGCAAAACTAGAGGTCTTCCCGAAGTTTCATGTTTTGGTTGGATAGTAGTTTATGAGGCATGTCTAACTTAGGACAATTTTAGCAGAAGAGGCTAATAAAAAAAGAAGCTGAAGAGGCTTTATACTATAATATGCGGCAACTGTTACATGTGTTAGGAGGTGACTCAAGTATAAATCATTTGTTTTTATGTTATGCTGTGGCTAATAAGTGTTAGTGTAGTGTTTGGAACATGAGACATCTTTTGTTCTATGGGTTATTTGGTGGGAGCATACCACAAACATTTGAATGAAAACAAAAATCAGTACAATTTGAAATTTTTTTGTTTACATCTGTTGGATATGTGACGTAATTTTATTTCTACAGATGACATAGATGTTTTATGTGAGATTTAGAGGATCTCTAGATTTAGAAAACTTCTAATTTTCTTAAAAGTCAAATTATTCATTAGTATTAAAATAAAATGTCCCGAATAAAGTGGAATGGATAGTACAACCCCAACTAGTTTGTGATTGAGACATAGTTGATTCATTGAATGATGAACGGATTTTTGTTGACTCCCTACGCTTTTGAGAAGGGTCTTTAACTTTAATGTTCCTTTTCTACATTCACCCACTGGATGCAGTTGTATATAAACTATAATGCCCTTGCTCATGAAAAAAATGCAGGATAATGTTGCTGACTGTGCTGTAACAGCAAATAGTGGTGCGAATTGTACAGAAAGAGATGAGGAAGCTTACGTTCATGAGGCCTTTTTGGCAGATAGGAGGCCAGCTGTATCCAGCATCCAAGTGAATCATTTTATGTCAGACCTGGCAGAGAACATTCCTCCTGCTCAGCTATTGGGAGATGAGAGTTCTCCAGTTGCTGAAAAGATGAATAGCAGTCGTTCTGGAAATGGGCAATCGCACATCTCTAACGAGTTCCCTGCTTCTCTGAGGTACACATTGTATCTTACTGTTTTTCATCTCCTTTGTTTTTGTGTTTGTGTTCTCAAGATGGCAGACTTTCTACATTGTGATGACTTGCTATGCTTCTCATCTGACTTGAAGGGCCTCAGAAACCGAGTCCTTTTCTCGGCCATACCGAGCCCGTAAATTTAACAATGGACAATTAGTCAAATTAGCTCCGGGCCTGCCTCCTGTTAATCTTCCACCATGTGTTCGGGTAATATCTCAGTCGGCTTTTAAAAGCTATCATGGTGGAACGTATCCAAGGACTTTTGGTGGGGATGGTTGTGCGGGTGATACTGTGAGAGACAACACAGTCCCAAAAATTGCAAGTGCTGCAAAGAATTATTTTGTGAAAGATGGCCCGTTTAGCATTAGTGCTGGGAGGAACACTACAAGTAATTAGAATCTACAGGAAACCGGTGTGTCAAAGGATAATAAGAATGTTACTGAAGGAAAAGATGAGTCAGGTCTACAGATGCATCCTTTGCTCTTCCGGGCCCCTGAAGATGGCCCTTTGCCATATTATCAGTCTAACTCTAGTTTTAGTCCATCCAGTTCGTTCAGTTTCTTTTCGGGTTGTCAACCTCAACTAAATCTTAGCCTCTTTCATCATCCACGCCAATTAGCCCATACTGTTAACTTTCTTGACAAGTCTTCTAAGCTCAGGGATATAACTTCAATATCATCTGGTTTTGACTTTCATCCACTTCTGCAAAGAAATGATGATGCAAATTGTGACTTGGAAGCTGCATCCTCTGCTGCACCAACCTTATGTATCTCAGAGTCATCAAAAGGAAGGTGCACTCAAGTTCAGAATGCTGTCGAGAGTAGTTCAAATGTTGCCTGTTCTATACCCTCTAGCCCTGTGGGAAAAAGCAATGAGGTTGACTTGGAGATGCACTTGAGTTTCACGTCCGGAAAGCAGAAATCCATGGGAAGCAGAGGAGTGGCTGACCATAATATGGGAAGATCACCTACTAGTGCTTCAGATTCTGGAGATCAATATCATCAAATCAATAGAACTCCAAATAGAACCACACAACACCATGATTCAGGTGCTACCGCAATGATTTTATCCAGCGACCAAGAAAATGGAAATGACATTGATTATATGGCTGACCAGTCTCTTGGAGAAACTGTGATGGAGCAGGAAGAGTTAAGTGACTCAGAGGAAGAAATAGGAGAAGATGTAGAGTTTGAGTGCGAAGAGATGGAGGACTCAGAAGGAGAGGAGATATATGAATCCGAGGAGATAATTAATGATAAAAATGAGGTATCTCTTAAAATAACTCTCTTAAACTGCTTAGGGGATTTCTAGGACTCAGAAGGAGAGGAGCCATTTGCTGCTTTCTTCTCTTTATGGTACAAGCCTAGAATGGTGAAATTCATATGGTGCTTTTGCAAACTCCTGGAATATGCTACAGCTGAAATTGTTGCTTCTTTTCCTAGGTGAAACTGAACTTAAAATTGTCTCGCAGTGCTGCTTGACAAAACATTGTATTTAAGATGAGCAAGCAGTATTTAGCCAATGTATCCCTGAAGATAAATGTGGAGATTGGAGGAAGAGTTACTGTGCTGGTTGATGTGCTCTCTAGACGAATTCCCCTTGTCAGCGACCGTCCAACTATCATTTTTGGTGCAGATGTCACCCATCCCCACCCTGGGGAGGATTCTAGCCCGTCAATTGCTGCGATAATTGCTGTAGACTACATTCTTTTGGTTTCGCTAATAAACGCCCTTCATCTATATATCTGAAGTAAAGAAGTGCTAACTTTTCATATCTTTCAGGTGGTTGCTTCTCACGATTGGCCTGAGATTACAAAGTATGCTGGTCTGGTTTCTGCTCAAGCGCATAAGCAAGAGCTTATTCAAGATCTGTACATGACTTGGCAAGATCCAGTTAGAGGACCTGTGACTAGTGGCATGATAAAGTAATCCGCCTTTTTCTTTCCTCATTTTCAAAGAACATGTCTCGATTTTCCAGTTTCGAGCTAATGGACTTAATTTTGCTTCTGACTGACGGTCTATCTCATTTATAACTCAGGGAATTGCTTATTTCCTTCTGTCGAGTAACTGCACAGAAGCCTCAGAGAATTATATTATACTGGTATTGTTGAATAACGCTTCTATACCTGCATTATAGAAATTTCTGTTCCTTTTTTGGCTGAAATGAATTATCCTTTTCCCTTCAGAGATGGTGTTAGTGAAGGACAATTTTATTAAGTTCTTTTGAACTAGATGCAATCCTCAAGGTATTTTCCCTTCTGTTATACCTTACTATGCCTGTTTATTATAAACTCTGGATTTCTCTCTATTTTTGGACCATGAAGATGGGTAGAAGACAAGCTTGCCCTTTTTATTTGTTAGAAGGTATGAACTGACTTGAACCCAATTCAGGCATGTGCATCTTTAGAACCCAACTATCAGCCCCCAGTTACATTTGTTGTGGTCCAGAAACGTCATCATACAAGGCTGTTTGCAAATAACCACCACGACAGAAATGCAGTTGATCGGAGTGGGAACATTTTGCCTGGTGAGTATTAGTCTCTGTATCTCTAGTGATTCTATACTAGCTTAGCTGCAAATGGATTCTAAAACCATTTTATAATGTAATTGTGAAGGTACCATTGTAGATTCAAAGATATGCCACGCTACTGAATTTGATTTCTATATCTGTAGCCATGCAGGCATACAGGTAATAAGATTGGTATTCTATAAACATATGATAGTCATGTGCTCAGGACTCTGTTGTAAGTTACTGGATTTTGTGATACTGCAGAGTACTAGCCGCTCAGCTCATTATCATGTTTTGTGGGATGAGAAAAATTTACTGCTGCCGCCCTGCTGTCTTTGACTAATAATCTCTGCTATACGTATGTTTACTTTTGAGCTGCCATAGTTCTTGAAATTTTCCAGCATTCTAATTCTGGTGGCTTAATTGTTACTCATTAATTTCAGATATGCTAGGTGTACTCGTTCTGTCTTCATTGGTATGTTTGCTGCACTTGTTAGTGGCTTTTCTTCAGCATCTAATTTTATTTCCCAGTCTCAACCCCTCTCCCCCCTTATCCTTTTTTTGTTTGGAATTTCTCCACGTATAGCCTGTTCTTCGTAGCATGTTACTAACTTGAGCTCACTGATGCTGTTTGCATTTCCACCAGCCTATTATGCACATTTGGCAGCTTTCCGTGCTCGCTTTTACATGAAGCCAGAGACATCTGACAGTGGATCAGTCACAAGCGCAGCTGCTTCAAACAGAGGAGGTGTAGGAGCTATGGGAAGGAGCACGCAGGCACCAGGTGCTGGTGCTGCTGTAAGGCCCCTTCCTGCTCTCAAGGAGAATGTCAAGAGGGTTATGTTTTATTGTTAGAGAAGTTCGTCGCTAAACCGGCTATATGATGTGGATATTGGTTGACTTGGTGGGAGTTGTGATTGCCACTAAAATGGCAAGATTTTTTTTTTCTTTTGAAAATGGTAACTTTTATTTATCACACCTTGGCTTGGCTTAATTTACCTTGATGTGTGTGATATCCGGGTATGCACATATTTGATTTTGGGTCATGAAATTTCAATTGTGTAAGGCGTGTCAGTTTAGTAATTCATTTGTACATGATGTTTTGAAGTCTTTCCCAGTCAATAGCATTAATCTGCTGCACTAAGAAATTGACTAGTGCCTTGAATTTTCTACACGAGGAAATTTCAACTGGAATGCCTTAGTATTATTGTGTTTCCACCATATTGAAGCTTAGAATTGAGACTATGGTTAAGATGCCATAAGGGCAAGCCACTTGGCCTAAAATACTTATATCTCCTAGTCAAATATACAAAATACATATATATATATATATATATATATATTTTTTTTTCCTGACTATTGTTTTTGGAAGCAGCTACACTTTGTAGTTTTCCCTTCGAGGAGTTATCGTGCTAAAAATTTGAAAAAAAAACTATGACCAAGTCTGCCTTAATTATGTGTAAGTAATTGTGACAAGTCGACCGATCCATATAATGAAAATATCAATATGTGAAAACGTCACCACGAATCACAAAAATATGTGTCCCACAATTGAAATTCGAAAATGGGTCGGAAGAGGGAAAAGATTAATGATCTCAAAACTCAAATATTCAACCTCTACATTTGACTTTAACGTAATATAAGTGAAAAGATCTCTGTACAAATCACAAAAATACAATTGAAATTTCTGTGTGAATAAGACCATTGCATCTTTCTTCTTGATTTCATGTTGTTCCTATTTTTCCTATGATTTTTGTGGTGATACTGATATTGTCTTATTTTATTTTTTTTGTCTTCTTGAGCCGAGGGTCTTTCGGAAACAACCTCTCTACCCCTTTGGGATAGGGGTAAGGTCTGCGTATACACTACCCTCTCTAGATCCCATTAGTGGAATTTTACTGAATTGTTATTGTTATTGTTGTTGTTGTTAGCTGGACTCAGCTAGAGGCTGTGGCTTACAAAGATTTAACAATTTCATAAAATTTCTATCTTTAAAGTGTCTTATGTTTATTTAGATGGGGTATTCGATTTGAACGTGAGATAAATTTTCTAAAGACCTGTTAATAAAATAAAATTGCGTTCATAAACAGAAAATCAAAAACATTAGTTAGCACAAAATAGAAACAAAAAAAAGATTTCGAGCAGACCAGTTTTTTGTGTGTCCATAGAAATATAATTCTCTCACTGTTGCCTAAGGTATTTGGATTAATTCATCCCAGGGTAAAACGAAAAACTATTTTGTATAATAGCGGCATTACAAATCGTAGATCTGTTAGAAAAATTAATAGGTGCGAAGGTACTTGTTCGGATACAACAACGCCTATTCAAAAAATTGTTGTTCAAATTTCCGTTTAGGAAATTATGTACCATTAGGAAAATCACGAATTTATAAATTATTACGAAAAAGCGGAAATAAATAATGAAAAACAAATAAATAATTTGACCAATCCGAGTTCCGCGACAACGATGATGACATGAGACGTGCTTTCTTCTTAACTCTTTCAGAACAAAAACATATATATTTCCATATAGAAGCATAATAATCTTTCTCTTCCTTTCTAACAAGCGACAAAATTCTTTTATAAAAGGAAATTATTTCAAATATTTCATTTCCTTCCATTTTTTATTCACATCTTTGCTTGAAAACTCCAATAAAACCTTTTCTTTCAACAACTTTGCTTATAACAAATTATAAGTGCTAAATCCAAATTTAAAATTTTTATGTAATAGAAATGCGGTTTCCAAGTAATGATTGCAATTTGCAAATGCATTGATCATAGTAAAAAAGAAGAGGATATTTTTTTTGGGTTGCTTTTAAGCAAAAAATATGTGAATTTAATTGTGACATCTGCACATTCATGAAAGGTTATGTGCTTTTACAGAATTACTTTCCAGGGATCCATATATATAGGGAATATTTCTTTTCTAAAAGAGAATCTATTAATTTTAGTTATGATTGCTGACATGCCTTTATTCAAAAAATACAAGATGACCAAATGAAGTTTTTGTGTAATATCATTTAATGATTTACCTTTTCATTAATATAATCAATTTATTTGTGAATAGTACGATGAATGAAATAAATATAACGGAAGTCATATCTTTCCATCACTTGACCTAGATGATCACATTTTGTGCAAAATAATATTATAGTACTTTTAATGTGGTAAAAACTGTCACTCCACGTCGATGCCTAAGAACGCTACAAATTTTGGGTGGGTTATAAGGTTCAATAACCCCAAGGCTAATGGTGGATAAAAAATATTTACAATGGCTGTTTTCTTTAGAATCTTGATTCTATGAGCAATTGATGGTGTGGACGGGGGTAATTTCAAGCAAAATTTTGAGCTCCCAATATATATTACTGGAGCTTCACTTGTCAAAAATTCGAATTACTTTTTACTAGATGTTAGTGACTGATATTTGATAGAAAATGTTGAAAGTGACTATTTGCAAAAAATACATGGTCATGCCACTTAGGCCCCTAACGACCGGTCCCTTATTAAGGAGTTGTGAACCGGACTGGTCCCTTATGAGCCCCTATCCGGACCTGGACTAGCCCCTCCCCAAGCCCCTGATCGATCGCTTAGGTGTCACGATTCATTTTTTCCCTCCGAAAGACATCGTGACGGTACCTAGTCGCTACAACTAGGCAAACCTATTAACATTGAAATAACCGAAAATAAACCAACTAAGCTTCAAAATTACTATATAAGGTAAAAATGCTGCTCAACATGTACAAATAAACCAATTTGCCAATTATATGCAACACTTCCCAAAATCCGGAACTATGAGTCACAAGCTCTACGGAAACTATCTGTAGTCTACTATACAAGAGTCTCAGAAGTACAGGAGGAAAAACAAATAAAGATAGAGGGGGACTCCGAGGATCTGCGGATGCGTGCAGATATACCTTGAAGTCTCTGGTGGCTACTACTGATGGCTAATAATGAGGCGGAAGAGAGGTACCTGGATCTGCACACAAAAAACATGTGTAGGAAGGGCGTGAGTACACCACAATGGTGCCCAATAAGTGCCAAGTCTAACCTCGGTCGAGTAGTGACGAGGTCAAGTCAGGGCCCTACCGATATAAATATAATAAACTAAAGTAGTAAGATATATATATATATATATATATATATATATATATATATATATACACTACGGTAAACCAATTAAGGAGTCCACAGTAATAGAAGTCAAAGAAAGCCCTCAACTCAGAACAAAGGAATAACAACAGGGAAATCTCCCGGGATACCGTCCCGTAGTCTCAAAGTAAGTATGCAGTACATGGGGATCTCCCAAAATACGTCCGTAGTCCCAAAGTAAATATACAGTTCTGGGAGATCTCCCGGAATACGTCCGTAGTCCCAAAGTAAATATGCAGTGCTGGGAGATCTCCCGGAATACGTCCGTAATCCCAAAGTAAATATGCAGTGCTGGGAGATCTACCGGAATATGTCTATAGTCCCAAAGTAAATATGGAGCTCAACTAATGACACAACAGTTATAACATCAAAATTTACAGTTTAGGCTAAGTACAACTAAGAAAAAATAGGAGTTTCACTAAACATGCTGCACAGAATTCAAGTAGACAGTCAAAACATGTAAGTATGCTTTTCTAACCTAAACAAGGTAATTAAACATAATAGTGTAGTTCAATTGTTCAAACAAGGAAAAACAATTTATGATTTAGTGAAAAATGGAGTTTTACAACAATAGCCCGTGTACGTACTCGCCACCTCACGTACACAACGCTCATATATCAAACAGTACCAAAAGTTCTACGGGGAAGTTCCCCCCCCCCCCCAAGGTCAGGCAAGTTACTTACCTCGAACCACGCTCAAATCAATCCGAAATCACGCTCTTTCCATGAGTATCCAACTCCGAGTAGCCCAAATCTAATCAATCAATTACATAACGTAAGTATATCTACGAGTAACTATTTTAGCTAATGAATTCGCTAAGACAAGAAAATAGAAAAATGCCCAAAAAGCCTCCCCGAGCCCACGACTCGGAATCGGGTAAAAGTCACCAATTAAGAACACCCATTCACTAAAATCACCCAAATCTGATGTTTAAATCCCACTCAAAACTCAGAAGTTCGATTGGGGAACTTTTCCCCAATTTTCCCAACTTTTCAATCCAAATCCGAAATTAAATGGAGAAAAGGACTATAGATTAATGAAATACAACCAAAAACAAGTTAGGAATTGTTACCCCAAAGTTTTCTCTGAAAATCCCTCAAGAAATCGTCTTCTCCCGAGCTCAAAAATCAAATTTGTGTGAAATGAATAATAACCCTCGATTCTGCCCCTTTTTCCAGCCCAGTGATCCTCGCACCTGCGGGCCATGGTTCGCACCTGCTAAAAATCCCTCGCAGGTGCGGAAATCACTAAAGGGGATGGGTCTACATATGCGGCAAGGGGCCGCACCTGCGTGTGCACGCCTACGGAGCACTGTCCACGCCTGCGTTTCCTTTTCGCATCTGCAGGCATCGCAGATGCGGCTCATTCCTTGCACCTGCGACCCCTGACCAAGCCTTCCATTTCCGCATCTGCGCCTTGTCCTCCGCACGTGCGAGTCCGCATCTGCGCCTTGTCCTCCGCACGTGCGAGTCCGCACCTGCGGTCTCCACTACGCAGGTGCGAAACACCAGTCAAAAATGACAACCAATCCTAAAACACCATACAAACGTAGTCGAGCCTTCAAACCACATTGAACAACATCAAAAACATGAATTATGCACGGATTCAAGCCTAAGGAACTTTGAATTTTCCAAATTCTACAAACGACGTCGAAACATATCAAACCCTGTCCGAATGAATCCAAGTTTTACACACAAGCCAAAAATGACACTACGAACCTACTCCCACTTTTGGAATTACATTCCGGGCTCAATATCAAAATTTCCACTGCGACCAAAATCGCCAAAAATCTAACTTTTTAATCCTAAATCTACTATGGACCTCCAAAACACATTCCGGACGCGCTCTTAAGTCCAAGATCACCTAACGGAGCTAACAGAACCATAAAAATTCAAATCCGAGGTCGATACACACAAGTCGACCTCTGGTCGACATTTCCAACTTAAACTACCAAATAAAAGATTAAGTTTCTCAATTCGTTTCAAAAACTCAACACGAACCCTCCCAACAACCAAAATAGCAGAATAAGATATGAGGAAAACAGTTAATGAGGGGATCAGGGCTCTAACTCTCAAAATGACTTGCCGGGTCGTTACATCCTCCCCCTCTTAAGACAATCATTCGTCCTCGAACGAGTATAAAGACATACCTAAAGTTGTGAACAGATGAGGGTAACGACTGTGCATATCCCGCTCAGTCTCCCAAGTTGCCTCCTCGACCGGCTGACCCCTCCACTGGACCTTTACTGAAGCAATGTTCTTTGACCTTAGCTTTCTGACATGCCTGTCCAAAATAGACAATGGATCCTCAACATAAGATAAATTCTTGTCCAACTGGAATGAGCTGAAATCCAATACATGAGTCAGATTACCGTGATACTTCCGGAGCATAGAAACGTGGAATACCGTATGAACTCCTTCTAGGCTGGGAGGTAAGGCAAGCTCATAAGCAACCTCCCCAACACGCTACAACATCTCAAAAATACCAATACACCTCGTGGTAAGCTTGCCCTTCATCCCGAACCTCATGACACCCTTCATAGGCGATACCCGAAGCAAGACCCGCTCTCCAACCATAAATTCCAAATCACGAACCTTCTAATCCGCATAACTCTTCTATCTGGATTGGGCTGTGTGAAGTCTATCCTGAATCACCTTCACTTTATCCAGGGAATCCTGGACCAAGTCTGTACCCAACAGTTGGGCCTCGCCCGGCTCAAAGCAACCCACTGGGGACCGACACCGCGTACCATACAGAGCCTCATACGGTGCCATCTTAATGTTGTACTGATAACTGTTGTTGTAGGCAAACTCCGCGAGTTGCAAAAATTGGTCCCATTACCCTCTAAACTCCATCACACAAGTACGAAGCATATCCTCAAGAATCTGAATCGTGCGCTTGGACTGTCCGTCCGTATGAGGGTGAAATGATGTGCTCAGCTCCACCCTAGTACCCAACTCCTGTTGTACGGCTCTCCAAAACTGTGATGTGAACTGTGTACCTCTGTCTAAAATGATGGAAACTGGTACTCCATGAAGGCGGACAATCTCTCTGATATAAATCTTAGCCAATCTCTCCGAAGAGTAAGTAGTCATCACTGGGATAAACTGAGCTGACTTGGTCAGGCGATCCACGATCACCCAAATAGCATCGAACTCCCTCAAAGTCTGTGGACGTCCAACTACAAAGTCCATGGTGATCCGCTCCCACTTCCACTCTGGGATATCTAACCTCTGAAGTAAGCCACCCGGTCTCTGATGCTCATACTTGACCTGTTGACAGTTGAGACACTTGGCCACAAACCTAACTATATCATTCTTTATCCTCCTCCACCAGTAGTGATGTCTCAAATCCTGGTACATCTCCGCGGCACCCGGATGGATGGAATACTGCGAGTTGTGGGCCTCCTCAAGAATCAACTCCCGAAGCCCATCCACATTGGGCACACATATCCGGATCTGCATCCTCATCACACCATCATCACCAATAGTCACATCTCTAGCATCACCTCGTCGAACCCTGTCCTGAAGGACTAGAAGATAGGGATCATCATACTGGCGCTACCTGATGCGGTCATAAAGAGAAGATTGAGTGACCACACAAGCCAATACTCGGCTCGGCTCTAAAATATCCAATCTCAGGAACTGACTGTCTAAGGCTTGAACATCCAATTCTAAGGGCCTATTCACTGCCAGAAAATATGCCAAACTCCCCAAACTCTTCGCCCGGGGACTCAAGCCGTTGGCCACTACATTGGACTTCACTGAGTGGTACAATATAGTAATATCATAGTCCTTAAGTATCTCTAACCACCTCTGCTGACGCAAACTCCGGTGATCAGTGTACATCTCACAAGGAACACCGTACAAATAATGACGCCATATCTTCAAGGCGTGAACAATGGTTGCTAACTCGAAATCATGGACATGATAATTCTTCTCATGCCCTTTCAACTATCTGGACGCGTAGGCAATCACCCTACCGTCCTGCATCAACACCGCTCCAAGGCCAATCCTCGAGGCATCACAATAGACAGTGTAAGACCCCGAACCTAGGCAATACCAAAATTGGGGCTGTAGTTAAAGATGTATTGAGCTTCTGAAAGATCTCCTCACACTTATCGGTCCACCTGAACGGAGCACCCTTCTGGCTCAGCCTGGTCATAGGTGCTGCAATAGATGAAAACCCATCTACAAAGCGACGGTAGTATCCCGCCAAACCGAGGAAACTGCGGATCTCCGTAACTGATAATGGTCTAGGCTAACTATGCATTGCCTCCACCTTCTTCAGATCTACCTTGATCCCATCAAAAGACACTACGTGACACAAGAATGCCACTGAATCAAGCCATAATTCACACTTAGAAAATTTTGCATACAATCTCTTCTCCCTCAAATTCTGAAGCACAGTCCTCGGGTGCTGCTCATGATCTTCCCAAGATCGGGAATATACCAGAATATCGTCAATAAACACAATGACGAAAGAATAAAAATAAGGATGGAACACACTGTGCATCAAATTCATGAAGGCTCCTGGAGCATTGGTCAGCCCAAAAGACATGACAAGAAACTCATAATGATTCTGGTCCTGAAAGCAGTCTTCAGAATATCTGGCTCTCAAATCTTCAACTGATGATAGCCAGAACGCAAATCAATTTTGGTAAACACCCTGACACCCTGCAACTGATCAAACAAACCATCAATACGAGGCAATGGATACCTGTTCTTCACTGTAATCTGTTCAACTAACGATAATCAATACACATATGCATGGAACCATCCTTTTTATTCACAAACAAGACAGGAGCACCCCAAGGTGACACAGTGGGACTAATGAAACCCTTATCAATCAACTCCTACAACTGCTCCTTACACTCCTTCAACTCAGGAGGAGCCATACGGTAAGGAGGAATAGATATGGGTTGAGTGCCCAGTAACAAGTCAATGCCAAAATAAATATCTCTATCAGGCGGCATGCCGGGAAGACCTGCTAGAAACACATCAGAGAAGTCCTTCACTACTGGAACTGACTCAACTGTAGGGATATCAATACTACATCTCTCACATAGGCCAAATACGTATCACACCACTTCTCAACCATTCGCTGAGCCTTAAGAAATGAAATGACCCTGTAGGGAGTATACTCTAAGGTACCTCTCCACTCTAGTCGTGGTAGTCCCGGCATAGCCAGCGTCACGGTTTTAACGTGACAATCAAGAATAGCATAATGGGGAGACAACCAGTCCATGCCCTATCGCGCCCCCTTTTTCTCGCGAAATTGGGTTTCGACATTTAATGAGACCACTCCCTTCCCTTTTGGGATGAGATATGAGATTTGAAGAGTCGCCACCTAACGGATTAAGGTGCGTTAGGACACCTAAAGCTAGTAACTCATGAAACTAGTTTGCATCACCAGAGATCGCGTGAGGGCTCGAAATTACTTTGAGGGAAAGGTGTTAGGCACCCCTCGAGGTCCACAAAGGTGGGTCCCAACTGAACTTAATTAAGCGAATTAGTCATTAAAGGAAAATAAAGCAATTTAGATAACTATTTAAAGCAGGAATTAAAGGGGTCCTAAGTTTCTTAACCTATAGGATCATTTCCGTACAATACTTGGTAACATTCCCCAAGTTGGGGTGCTACACATAGTATTAACGCACAGGTCATCATCTCCTTTACTACCCGATTACTATCTTTCAGTTATTACCTACGCGTTCTAATAGCTTCTAACTCGTGCCTTAAACGTGAAATACACGTCCTTTCCTATGCCCCTGGAGGTGGTTGGGACCTCTATTTAAGGTAGTTCTAGACTGACCTATTATGCTTAAAAATGAGAAAGCTAAGAGACAAACAAAAATTCAGATAGGACTTTCACATAAGAGCAAATAGGGGCTCATGTTAACCTCCACAAGTAAACAACAAATGCACGCAATTTAGACAACTTTTATTAGTTTAAGAGCCTATAGGCAGGATATTTAGATGATCATAAACAAAATATAAGACAACAATTTATTAAAATGCACAGCAGTACCTATCAGTTTGCCTACTGATTTTAGTCCTTGAATCTGGGCATATTCCAGGCAGCAAGATATCACAGTTTTTAAGCCAAGAATTCTTAATAATCCTGCAGGCTGGCCTGAGGTGATAACCAGAACAGAGTCCTATAGGCATGGTATCTAAATCTGTTAATTAGACCTATAACAACAAGTTACTGATTTTAACAAACAGGTTTTTATCCTTTAGACCCTATAGGCATGCTTTCTAATTTGCAGAATTAGTTTACTCCTATAGGCATGATTTCTAGGTGTTAGAAATGATTTCACCCTATAGGCATTATATCTATTAGTTTAAATCCTATAGACATGATTTCTAGGTGTTAGAAATGATTGCACCCTATAGGCATGATTTCTAGGTTTTGAAACTGATTTTTTTTATCTCCATAGGCATGATATCTAAGTCTTATGTAGACAGAATTTTAAGCAACTTGTCAGGAAGGTTATTATTCAAACAGATAGAATCCCATAGACATAGTCACTAATGCATGTATGTTATAAAATATGCACAGATCCTATGGACAGAATTTCTAATGCAAGGCTTCTATAAACATGACTTTTAGTTATGTGAGTAAAATACAGAACAAAGCAATTTAAAAAATCCTATAGGCAGGATCTCTAAATAAGTAATGGTAATCACAAAACTTGATCAGCATAATTAAACCTATAGGCATGATTTCTACCCAAATTTAACAAAAATAGAAGGAAACCTCCCCTCCTCCCGCTTTCACTAATCAACCCCAAATTTGTTATAACAGACCGAAAAATGAATAAATTGCATAATAGTATCCATTATACTATAGGGAGCCTTCATAAGCCCAATATAACCCTGGGAACCAAACCTTCCAACAGAACAACTTTGGAGTATAGCAATGATCCATCCATGGCACATTAAAAGTCAGGTTTCCAGTGTGTCAAAGTTCCCAAGGGCCTCAGGGGACCCAGGGCAATGTTCACATCAGAACCACATTCAGACGATAGTTCAAGATATTGGAAAACCAATCCCCAGTGTGTCAGAGTTCAAAGGAGTCTTAAGTGGACCCTAGGTAATGCTCACACTGGAGTGGCTGGGAATCTAAATGACTAGGAGTAATTTTTTTAAAAAAAATCAGTACATAAAAGGGATAAGGGGCGGGTTTTAAAACAGTTAGGTTTCAGAAGAAACAGGATTCAGAACATAGAGTTGCAGGCAGAACTGCACCAAGAGGACAAACAGAATGCATGCTCAAACACATAGCTCAAATAGATTGAAGTCTAGTGAAGTTAAATATTTAAACTAGTACTTATCACATAAGTAGTTAGACAAAACAATTGAGTTGGCTAGATACATGAAATAAACAGACAGGGCAGGGAAGTTAAGCAACAAATTGATTGGTTACATGTTCATAGTGTGCAAAGTTCAGAATAGGTATGGAATGAACAAACAATGCATGAAACAAATTGAACCTTAGACTAACCTATGAGAGGATTCATATTATTCGAAATAACTTAGTCCGAAGTTAACGGTGTTAATAAATGAGATCATATAATCATGTGAAAGACAAAATTGATACATGCTAGTCAAGAAAAGTGTAAATAATGACATTGCAAAGGTTAGGGCATACCAGTTACGGGAGAAAGTAAACAAGAAGATGAAAGCAATTGGAATCCAAGAGTCTAGCCTTGACTTTCAGCTGGCTAGACAATGCAGCAAATCAGAGTGATAGAAAGAACTCAAATGTGTGTGTGAATGTAAGAGTGTGAGCTTGTGTCTCAACGTGTTTTTTTTTAAAATCAGAACAAATGAAAGGTTTATATAACAACAGTAGAGTAAAACCAAATAAGGCATGAGAATCAATTGCACACAAATAAGGCATGCAACATCAATTAATCAATCAATTAGGGCTAACGGGAATAGATTGACAGTAAGGCTAACTTAAATTAAGGAGAGTCTTTCAAGGAATAAATCAGTAGACAAGATTGAGGCTAAATAAGGTAAGTAATAAATCTAGAAATCAATTACAGGTCAGTCAAAATAATCAAAACCCAGAAATCGAGCCAGTAATGTAATTAAGGAAAGCAACACTAATTACGAATCACATATAAGGAAAGAATCTAAATAAGGAAATAATAATAATAAGGAAAACACAGTTTCAAAACCCTAATTAGGCCGGTAAATCAATTAATCATTTTAATTGAAAGGGTTAAGGTGAACATGCAAAATATTATAACAAACAGTCAAGTAATGAAAAACCCTAAGGTGTAAAGACATAGAGATGAAACTCAGTCGAAAAAAATAAAGGAAGAAATCCAGAGTTAACACTTAAACATTTTCAAAAATTTTGCAGAAACTTAAAAAGATGAAACCCTAGAGCATAAAAACATAGAGATGAAACTCAAGTGAAACTAGTTGAAAAGTAAAGGAAGAGAATCATAGTTAAACACTTAAACATTCGAAAAGATTTTGCAGAAACTTGCAAGAAAATCGAAACCCTAGCTATTTAGGGAAAAAGAAAATCGGTTAACAAAACAGCAGAACCTTAAAGGAAAATTAACAAACAAACTCAAAACGCTTCAGATCTAAAGAGATCTGAATGGTTTAATTCAGATATAGTAAAACATAAACATAGGTGAGAAAAATTCGGTTCACAAAAATGATGCTACTCACAGACATGAGGTGAATACGGACATACTCATCGAGAAAACGAGGGATTTGAACCAAGTCTATTCAAATCCCTTTGAGATTACTTCAAGTAACATGAAATCGAACAACCAACAGAGATAGGAGGCGAGATAAGTCCTGATATTGAAGAAAGAACCCATGAATCAAAGGGGTTTTGGTGACGACGGGCTAGGGTTAAGAGGAGAGTGAGAGAGAAGAGAGGAGGTAATGTATTTAGAGGCAGCGGTTGTTTTTAGAAAAATGAGTAGGGTTGATCGAGTTTGGGGGTTGGGGTGGTTATACGAATTGGGTTATTGGGTTTGGGTACTGAGTTATGGGTTGGATTAATTGGGCTGGGTAGTTGTTGGGCTGGTCCGAAAATCAAATTAAAAGAGACCATTTGTTAAATACCTAGTTAATCCGATAAAATAATTTATAGAAATAGCTAATAAATGATTAAAAATGCTATTTATGCATGAAAATGATTTAAAATAATTACTTAGTATTACAAAAATATAAGAGGTCATTTTCGTGTAAAAAATAAAGTAATTATGCGCACATGGGCTATTATTGCAAAGTTATTGATATAACCTATATGCATAAAATAATTAAAGCTTAATATAAATATAAATGATAAAATTAGGCAATAAAATTATTATTAAATCATTTGTGATGCAATTAGTAATTATTTGGATAATAAAATGATGGAATAAATTAATTAAAATTCTTTAAAATTATAGAAATTTATGGAAAAAATACTAATTGATGGCCATGCATTATTTTGAAAAATATATATGCATTTTGAAAAATAATATAGGGAAAAATTAGGTATCAACAGCTGCCCCTCTTTACCCGGGAAGGATGAAAGAGTTGTCGGGTAAAGATATGATGGCCAATTTTGACCGGATATAGCTATCTGAGAGATTTAGGCCGCATTCCGATTTTCGAGCTGCCTACCTATCCCTGGTTTTACAGGAATCAGGCCGCATGTAGTTCTAGATTCATCAGCGGAATAAACCGAGGAAGTTATCACAAGGACGGATACAAGGTTTTGAATAGGTGAAACATTTATAGTGAGTGGTCAGGCTTGAAATGGTATGAAGGAACTGGAGCGGGATTGCTCCTCTTGGAATAATGGTTACTCATCGAGTCACCTGCAAATCAGAAGATGTACTGCAAGCATATACGTATAAATTTGCGTGAATTTAGACATGATGCAAATTCCCTTCAGACCATGAAATTGTACTCGGACGGTTGAGTATGACGTCCTTAGACCATGATGTCTCGGGCCGTGAGTTGTACGGTAAGGGATTCGCAGGCCATGAAATGATGTTCTCGGGCCATGAGAATGGTGCCTCTAAACCATGACGCCTTTGAATAATGATGTGCAAGTTTGAGAGATCCTCAGGCCATGGCATGGTGTCTTCCGGCTATGAGGATGGTTCCTTCAGACTATGACGCCTTTGGAAAAGTTTGCTATATTTCAGCCCATGCGGTGCAAAGAAATGATGCTAGAAGCAACAAGACAAGGCTTAGTCTTGTATGAAGTTGAGGGCAGAGCTTAGCCCGNACTTCGAAATTTTGAGGGTCCTCAAAATTCTGCCCCAGTTTTTAATTGTGGGGGAAATAAATTTTTTATTGAATTGTGACCGAACCCACACGGCTGCCTACGTATCCCCTCTTAAATGGGAATCAGGTCGAGCGTAGTTCGATTTACATTATACGAAGAAGCATAAAATGGTTTACACATAGTATCTTTTGATTGCATCTGAATTGATAGGCTTTGGCNTGGGATTCAGAACAGTGCTTAGTCCCATGCAAAGGGAAGGCCACGCTTAGCCTTATGCAAATAGGGAGGCAAGGCTTAGCCTCATGCAAGTTTTGGGACAATTCTTAGTCCCATGCAAGGAGAAGGCAATCCTTAGCCTTATGCAAGTAGAGAGCCAGGGCTTAGCCTCATGCGGTTGTGGAGACAGAGCTTAGTCTCATGCAAAATTCGGGACAATGTTTAGTCCCATGCAAAGAGAAGGCAATGCTTAGCCTTATGCAAGTAGAGAGGTAGTACTTAGCCTCATGCAGGTGTGGAGACAGAGCTTAGTCTCATGCAAAATTCGGGACAATGCTCAGTGCCATGCAAAGAGAAGGCAATGGCCTTATGCAAATAAAAAGGCAAGGCTTAACCTCGTGCAAGATTCGGGACAATGTTTAGTCCCATGCAAATAGAAGGCAATGCTCAGCCTTATGCAAGGTGGGAGGCAGGGCTTAGCCTCATGCAAGGTGGAGACAGATCTTAGCCTCATGCAAAGAGAAGAGTAAGAGTGAAGTATTCTTAGCTGACAATGTGTTTCGTGCATAGTGATTGTATTGTTGCAACGGTATTTGTTGTGATGATATAGTCCTGCGTCCAAAGAAAAATTTGTGAGTTTTGCGGGGTGGGGGNGCTGAACTTACTTCGAAATTTTGAGGGTCCTCAAAATTCTGCCCCAGTTTTTAATTGTGGGGGAAATAAATTTTTTATTGAATTGTGACCGAACCCACACGGCTGCCTACGTATCCCCTCTTAAATGGGAATCAGGTCGAGCGTAGTTCGATTTACATTATACGAAGAAGCATAAAATGGTTTACACATAGTATCTTTTGATTGCATCTGAATTGATAGGCTTTGGCCATATTTCTCCGTCCATCTCTGCGAGTATGAGTGCTCCTCCTATTAATACCCTGTGAACCATGTAAGGACCTTTCCAGTTGGGTGAGAATTTTTCCCTTGGCTCCATTTTGATGTGGAAAGATCTTTTTCAACACTAGTTGTCCCGGTGTGAACTGTCTCGACTTTACCCTTTTGTTGAAGGATTTGGTCATTCTGTTATGATAAAGTTGGCCGTGAAATACCACATTCATCCTCTTTCCGTCTATGAGGTCTAGTTGCTTATAGCGGCTCCTTATTCATTCTGCGTCGCCGAGTTCGGCTTCTTGTATGGTCCTCAAAGAAGGAACTTCCACTTCGGCGGGATGCCAACTTGACTACCATAAACTAGCAGATAAGGAGTTTCCCCGGTTGATATGCGGACTGTGGCACGATATCCAAGTAAGGCGAATAGTAGCTTCTCGTGCCATTTTCTGTGATTATCTACCATTTTCCTTAGTATCTTCTTGATGTTTTTGTTGGCAGCTTTCACGACTTCATTCATTTGAGGCTTGTATGCTGTAGAATTTTTATGCTTGATTTTGAAAGTTTTACACATGGATTTCATTAGGTCACTGTTGAGATTGGCGGCATTGTCGGTGATGATGGACTCTGGAACTCCAAATCGACAAACGATTCAGTCGCGGACAAAATCCGCAATGACCTTCTTGGTCACAGCTTTGTAAGATGCAGCTTCAACCCATTTGGTGAAGTAGTCGATGGACATCAGAATGAACAGGTGCCCATTTGAGGCGGTGGGCTCGATCGGACCAATGAAGTCCATCCCCCAAGCAGCAAAGGGCCAAGGTGAGCTCGTTGCGTTAAGCTCGTTTGGCAGCACTTTTATCATGTCTGCATGTATCTGACATTGGTAGCATTTCTGAACATATCGGATGCAATCTGTCTCCATGGTCATCCAAAAGTAACCGGCCCTGAGTATCTTCTTGGCCAAGATAAAGCCATTCATGTGTGGACCGCAGGTTCCGGCATGTATCTCCTCGAGCAATTTAGAAGCCTCTTTTGCGTCAACACACCTTAACAGTACCAGATTGGGAGTTCTCCTATATAGGGTTCCTCCGTTTTGGAAGAAGTGATTGGACAATCTCCGAAGGATGCGTTTCTGAATATGGTTTTCATGCTCTGGGTATTCTCCTTTTGTCAAATATTCTTTTATGTTGTGGAACCAGGGATTTTCGTCCGTTTCTTCTTCAATGTTAGCACAATATGCCGGCTGATTATGGATCCTTACTGGAATGGGATCGATGAAGTACTTGTCTGGATGTTGTATCATTGATGACAAAGTAGACAATACGTCAGCAAACTCGTTCTGAATCCTAGGGACATGCTGAAACTCTATTTTTGTGAACCTCTTCTTAATTTCTTGCACATGATGCAGGTATGGCAATATCTTGGAATTCTTGGTAGCCCATTATACTTGTACTTGGTGTACCAGCACATCTGAATCACCGATCACTAGCAGTTCCTGAATGTTCATATCGACAGCCATGTTGAGCCCTAATATGAAAGCTTCATATTCCGCCATGTTGTTAGTGCAGGGGAATCTGAGTTTTGCAGACACCGGATAATGTTGACCAGTTTCCGATACCAAGATGGCTCCAATGCCGACTCCTTTGAAGTTCGCCGCCCCGTCAAAGAACATTCTCCAACCATCGTAGGATTCAGCAATGTCTTCTCCTATGAATGATACCTCTTCATCAGGAAAATACGTTTTCAGGGGTTCGTATTCTCCTCCCACAGGATTTTCAGCAAGATGGTCTGCCAATGCTTGTCCCTTGACTGCTTTCTAAGTTACATAGATGATGTCGAACTCACTCAGCAAGATTTGCCACTTGGCCAGCTTTCCGGTGCGCATAGGCTTCTGAAAGATGTATTTCAAGGGATCCATCCTCGATATGAGGTACGTTATATAATCACATAAGTAATGTCTTAGTTTCTGAGCTATCCAGGTTAATGCGCAGCAAGTGCGCTCCAGCAGAGAGTGTCGCGCTTCATAAGGAGTGAACTTCTTATTCAGGTAATATATGGCCTGTTCCTTTCTCCCTGTCTCGTCATGTTGTCCCAAAACGCAACCGAAAGCTCCATCTAACACTACAAGGTAGAGTAGCAATGGTCTTCCCGGCTCCGGTGGGACTAAAATTGGTGGCGCGGACAAGTATTCCTTGATCTTGTCAAAAGCCTTTTGAAAATCCTCGGTCCAACTGGTTGCAACGTCCTTCTTCATCATTTTGAAAATCGGCTCACATATTACTGTGGATTTTGCTATTAAGCGGCTGATGTAGTTGAGGCGTCCCAGGAAACTCATCACATATTTCTTGCTTTTTGGTGGTGGTAATTCTTGGATGGATTTGACCTTTGATAGGTCCAATTCTATTCCTCGGCGACTCACGATGAATCCCAACAGCATTCCGGCAGGAACCCCGAATGCACACTTTGGAGGGTTTAGCTTCAGGTTGTATTTTCGCAATCGGTCAAAGAATTTCCTTAAGTCTGCTATGTGATCTGTGTCCTTCTTGGATTTAATGATGACATCATCCACATATACCTCTATCTCTTTATGTATCATGTCATGAAAATTAGTTGTCATGGCCCTCATGTAGGTGGCCCTAACATTCTTTAGACCGAACAACATCATTTTGTAGCAGTACACTCCCCATGGTGTAATAAAGGCTGTTTTCTCAGCGTCTTTTTCAACCATCCAGATCTGATGGTAACCTGCGAAGCAATCTAAAAAGGAATGGAGTTCAAGTTTGGCACAGTTGTCGATCAGAATGTGTATATTTAGCAGCAGAAAATCATCCTTTGGGCTGGCTCTGTTGAGATCCAGATAATCAACACAAATTCTGACTTTCCCATCCTTCTTCGGAACAAGCACAATGTTGGATAACCAGATTGGATATTCAACTACCCTAAGGACCTTGTCTTTGATCTTCTTAGTAACCTCCTCCTTGATTTTCAAGCTCATGTCCAGCTTGAATTTCCTGAGTTTCTGCTTGACTGGCGTACACATTGGGTTTGTGGGCAACTACTGGGCCACAATGGAGGTGCTTAACCTGGTCATATCATCGTATGACCATGCAAAGATGTCCTTATATTCTTTAAGGAATCGAGTGTATTCCTCTTTCTCTGATGGTGACAAATGGATGCTTATGCGGGTTTCCTTGACGGTTTCAGAATCTCCCAAGTTGACTATCACAGTTTCATCCAGGTTGGATTTGGGATTGTTCTCAAAATCCTCTACCTCTCTGACAATCTCTTCAGGTATTACCTCTTCCTCTTCTGAATCACTGTCCTTTTGTTGCGTTGTCTCATTACATGCCATAGTTGTCGGTTCATCAAGATAGGAAATAGTAACGCTGTATGGATAAAAACATGAGAGAAAGCAGTAATAATACAACTTCGATCTATTTAAAGCATTAAGAAAAATGATTTTCAGTAGCTCAAATAACATATTGGGAACATTGAAAATACTGTTTAAAACAAAAACACAAAAGTGGAAATCATTTTCAGAAAAAGTAAACAATGTTATTCAGCCTTGCTACCCCGGGACTTGTCGGGTCCTTGATGGTCTAACAGTCTAGTTCTTGAGGAATGCTTCTCTCTCCACAACTTGGATGGTACGGACTTCCTCCTTCTCCTCCTCGACGATCACGCAATAGTCCATATCATTATCTTCCAAGAACAAATTCCTCAATGCTGCCAATGTTTCTTCTTCCTCTGACCCCCATATAACATCGACCTGATGGAAAGTATGACTTAAGTGCGGTATGGGCTATTCAAGAGGGTATTATGGACCACGCCACGGTGGTGACCAATCATTGTATTCCTGCCAGGTGTATTGATACCCCAACCCAAAGGTTGTACCATGGTGCTTCAATTGTACTGGTTTGGAGATACCTTGAAGATTTTTACCAAGCCCCTTACCAGGTTCATACCCTTTACATGCCAATATGCTTTCTATCTTGCTACTCCACCACTTGTCTTTTTCTATTGTATTAACACGCTCGATGCGGTGGTAAGTTTCTCCACCTAACCTCCTTCTGTTTTCAACCACCGGGACAGTTTTACTGGGGCAAATGGGGTTATTCCCATATCCATGGATGATTACTTCTTGATGATTCCACTCGAATTTCATGGCCTGGTGCAAAGTAGATGCTACAGCCCCAGCGACATGTATCCAAGTTCATCCCAACAACAGATTATAGGAGGCTGATATGCCCAGCACATGAAACTCAACATCAAACCAAGTGGGACCCATCTGCAGGCAGAGATTGGTTTCTCTAATTGTAGCCCTTTGAGACCCGTCGAACGCTTTCATATTCATAATCCCTGCTCGTATCTCGTGTAAACCCTTGCCCAACCTCTTTAGAGTTGTCAATGGGCAAATGTTGAGGCTAGATCCTCCATCTATCAAAACTCTAGCGATAAACTTATCTTCGCATTGCACCGTGATGTGCAGTGCCCTGTTGTGACTTAACCCTTCAGGTGGAAGTTCGTCCTTATGGAAGGTGATCTTGTGTCTTTCTAGAACTTGCCCCACCATATTAGCCATTTCTCCGCTAGTGATGTTATTGGGCACATATGCTTCATTCAATACCTTCATCAGAGCATTCCTGTGTGCCTCAAAATTTTGCAGCAATGACAAGATAGATATTTGGGCGTGGGTTTTGTTCAGATGATCAACGACAGAGTACTCCCTTGCCTGTACCTTCCTCCAGAGATCATCTGGACCAGTCTCAATAACGGGTGGTTTACTAGAAGCTTGCTTACTGGATTATCCCAAATGTTCAAGTGTATAAACCCTTCCTGTTCTAGTTATTCCTTGTGCAACACCAGATTCTTCCATCTTCGACCTTTCTTTTCTTCTAGCCTCGGCCACATAATCCCAAGGTAAAACATTGGAACTGAAGGGCGGTGTGGTTGCAACCGTCAGAATGAAAGGTGTGGCCATCTCCACCTTAAATGGAGCATGTATTGCTGCAGATGGGGTCAATTCTACCTCAAAGGGAGCTGATGCGAATATCTCAACTTCAACTGGCAGCTGTACCTATACCACAATGGGATTCAGCGTGACTGCTGGCTTCTTAGGATCATTACCTTCTCGAATAAGCCCGATTGAACCCTCGGGATCCCACTCTTCATCAGTTTCTATTACATTGACCCCTTCGCACCTATGATATGGGAGGGGATTGTTGCGGACATTAGGTGCAGTTTCCTTTGCTTGTATGACCTTATTATCAATCAGTGTTTGGATCTTGTCTTTCAATCTACGACACCCGTCAACAGTGTGTCCCTTCATACCGGAATGGTACACACAGGTTTTGTTTTGATTGACCCATTGAGATGAATTCTCCATTTCCACAGTGGGAATAAATGTGACATAACCAGCAGCTTTTAACCTTTCGTACAACTGGTGGATGGGTTCAGCAATGGCGGTGTACTGTCTGGGTGGTTTGCGGTCAAAATTAAGCCTGGGTTTTTGGTAGTTTGGACGAGTTGGAGGTGACTGATAATAGGATGGTTGTGAATTATGGGTATGGTAGGCGGTAGCAGGTTGGGAATATCTGGGAGGTGATGGTTGGTATGTGGGTGGAGATGTTTGGTATACAAATGGAGTTTTTGGGCCTTGGGCAACCATTAATGTTCCCACTTCTTTCTTCCTTGATATGCCACCTGATTGCAATGCTTTGTTCGTGGCCTGCAGTGCCTCAAAATTCATCACCATTCCACTTTTAATACCTTCCTTGATCATTTCTCCGAGCTTGATGATATCAGAGAACTTGTGATTCTCGATAACCATTAACCTTTCGTAATATTATGGATCCTACGCCCTGATAACGCCCAATTGTGCCTTATAAAAGAAAAAGTGGTCGTTGCAAATATAATCCGGTTTAAAGTCCGGAGTCGAATCCTCAGGGAACTAACCTACCTGTTACAACTCTCTGTGATGCTAATGTAAGCTCAGACACTTTTCCGAGTGCAGTATTTTTATCAATAATTGTTTTGTTTTATTAACTAAAAAAACTGATATTAAAACTAACAATATTTAATATTAAAGGTAAATCAATGGTAGAAAGATCTAGGGCAGTGATTTCCCCAATTGGTAAACTAATTCTGACTCTTTCGCTATATTATCAACGTGTTACTCTAAGAGGATTATGAGTTATGGGTTCTTGTAATTATCTCTCGATCAAATACAATAATTTACTAGAGCATTCTCTCGAACTACTCTAGCTGATAACTTATGCGGCTCTAATTTATTCCACCAAAGTTTCGTTATCTCTAACCCCACTTTTAAATTCAAGTAATGAATCTCTTCAATTACCCAAAGGTGGTGTTGTTCAACAACAATCTAACCTAGTGTTCTTTGTCAAGCAACACCAAGCAAGTAGACACGATTAATCAAGGGCCTGTTCAATTAATCACCATACAAAACATAGTTGAACAATCTTAGATTAAACTCGGATCAATTATAACAATATTGAGTCAAAACATCATCTAACAATTGGTTCCATCAACCCTAGACGGATTGTTTAGCTACTCATGCTAAAACACAAAGAAAGCATAAAATAATTCATAATTCCCAAAATAATGACAAAGATGGAGAATAGAAAAACTCTAATTGTATCTTGATCTTCTCACACTTGTTCTTGCCTCCAAAATCAATCTAAAAACAAGCCAAAACTTTCTTGGACGAGTTTATAAGGTTTAAATAGGGTTAGGCTAATTTCTCCCATTTTTTGCACTTAATTCCCTGCAGTTTCTAGGCGTTTTTCGAATCGAACGCGGCTGCGAGTCGGGAGATGCTGATGTTGAGGGGGCGTAGGTATGGGTAAAATATTTTGAGGAGGGGTTGTATATTGATGGGGTATAGGAGGATTCTGCGGGCGTTGGTCGGGTGCATTCTGGGGAGGTGCCGGTTTTTGGGTATTTGGATGGTTGATATCTGGGACGTTTAGTGTGAGGGAGAGGTTTGCCAAGTTACGACCTGCTCAAGCTCACCTTGTAGTTCAAGTATTTTCTTTTCAAACCAAAAAACAAAGTCATTTGGTGCCGGAGTACTCCGACCGTAAGAAGTTTCCACAATCTCAGCATGTGCGGTGTTGTCTCCACTTTTATTATCCATTTTAGCTTTCCCTTTGCCTTTGGATGCACTTGGAGGAGGAGGAGGAGGAGGTGGAGGGCCCCTGGATCTGGTGTGATATGTTGATGATGCCAGTATGTGTGAACCAACCTTGGGGAATGGGAATAATAATAAAAAAAGGAAAGAAAAGCAAAAGGTAACCGAGTCAGTAAGAGTTCCAAAAAGAGTATTTGCAATATTTAAACACATAGTGCGGGAATGTAAATTCACGTACTAATTTGGGAGCCTCTTTATGCCCGAGGTAGGCGTAGCGACAAGTTGATTTGGAGAACTTCAATGCCAATAATTGCCTCATTTCATTAATGTAAAATAGATGAATCTAAAACGACACTAAATAAGATAAGTCACTAATGACACTTGTCCTTATTACATTTGAAAAGAAAAAATGAATAAACCTAATCTACTTGGTACCAGAAGGACCTTCTCCAGGACCGGCTCTCTTGGCTCCATCGATCAGGTTCCCCAGGTCGCGCATGTCCAACAACAGGTATGCCCTTGCTAGATGTCCTCCTTCGATACCTTCAGCATTCTGGCAGTCTATGACTCTTTTCCTCATCTTTCCTTCCAGTTCCATCAGACCCTGCTCCAGATATTCTAACCTTTCATTTGATCTGGTATCCGTTTCCTTCCATTCATTGACTAATCCCATATCAGTCTTGTGTTGCTCCAGATGCTCGGCCTCGAACTCGCGAATCCTTTTGCGTAGTCTGTTATACTTCATCTATGCTTCGGCAGCTTCATCTATGACTCTGTTTCCTCGACCGACCCCTGGCTCGACTATTCCTGCTATGCAGTCCTCTAACCATGATGGGTAAAAATACACGTGTCCTGCTGATCACGCTCAACTATTTCTTATAAAAGACTAAGCGGGCGTTGCAAATAGAATCCGGGGTATTATGCCGAGAGTCGATCCCACAGGGAATTTACGTATCAATCAAGTCTTTAGAATACGCAACTTTTACTCAATCAATTCTGTCAAGACTTTTTGAATATAAATTGGTGATGTTTTACTAATTCTACTGACAATAATAATAATTAACAATTAAAAACAATGTGTTGTAAACAATTATGATAAAGGTCTAAGGCTATGGCTTCCCCCGTTGGTGCACTTACTTCTCAGATATTTCATATAACTTGATTAATTATCTCTATCAATCATGAACACTCTATCTACCATAAATCTCTCTCAAGTAATTATGATAATTTACTAGACGCACTCTCTCAAGTTACGCTAGCTAGATTGCATTACAGTTCACTTTAGATTGCACCCGAGGTATCGTTATCTCTAATCCAACCTCTAAACCCTCGGTTATGACTTTCGTCTATACTCTGGGAGTGGTGTTGTTCAAACAATTACCTAAATATGCACTCTCTCTCAAGTAGATACATACTAAATAGGCACAGCTAATTGATGGCCATTCAATTAACTACAACAAGAACGTAGTTGAACAAATAGAGATGAACAATCAACCAAACTATATTAATATCATCATAAGTTTGTCCCCCAACGGGTTCCACCAAAACCCTAGATTAAGAAAATTAGCTACTCATATTCATAAGTATCAAATCTAAAATAACTTGCATAATTGAATTACAGAGTAATGAACTAAGGAGATAAAAATCAGTGTTTTTGCTTTGCTGAGTAGTAATCCACAGGCTTTTCTTCACTTTAATGGCTTCTTCCCTTCAAGTTGTGTTTTTGGGTCTATTTATACATTTGGGATATACCCTAAACGTGTCGGAGACTTCTATTCCAGCCGGGAAACACTTAAAACTATTCAAAACTCGGATCTGACCGGATCGGGGGCCAGGCGTTACAGGCCAAACGCCTGGATAACGCCTGGCCAAGGCTGGCGTTTGGGACCTGGCGCCTGGATAATGCCAGGATGGGGCTGGCGTTTGGGCCCTGGCGCCTAGATAACGCCAGGCTGGGGCTGGCCTTAAGGCTCAAACGCCCGGCTATAGCCCGATGCACTCCTCTTCGCCTCTTGACCGTATTTTCGACGTATTTGCATCCATTTAGCTCGGCTTCCATCTCCAATTCACCTACACATGAAATAGACTCCATTATGCACATA
>ML429901.1:388-13807 GCA_005239525.1 Nicotiana knightiana
GTAGAGTAGAAAGAGGGCATACATCTACACTTGAGCCTCCGTCAATCATGACTCCTTTCACGTAATGCCCTTCACATTTGACCGTAAGATGCAAAGCTCTATTGTGCCCAGCCCCTTCCTCAGGCAAATCATCATCGCTGAAAGAAATCTTATTCACTTCAAAGAATATTTCAGCCATTTTTTCTAGCTGATTCACTGTTGTCTTTGATGAGACATATGCCTCGTTCAGAGTTTTGATCAACACGCGGCGATGTTCTTCTGAGTGCTAAAGCAGAGATAACAAAGAAATCTGAGCAGGGGTTTTCCTTAGTTGGATGATTGAGTAGTCTTGCATCTTCATCTTCTTAAGGAATTCCTCCGCTTCTTTTTCTACAACTGGTTCTTTCACTGGCAAGTGACTTTCCCTGGCTTGCTTAGCTTTTCTCAATTCCTCTGGTGAATAGCACCTTCCAGAGCGGGTCAAGCCCCCCATTTCATCTGTTTCTTCAACTATCTCCTTTCCTTTGTATGTCATGACAGTTTTGTTATAATTCCAGGGAATAGTTTTTGTGTTTTTCACTGGGAGTTGAGTAACAGGTCGGATCACAACTGGCTCTGTTATTCTGAAAGTATTATTCGGAACGATCTTTTGAATGCCCCTGGGGATGTAAAGTTTTGGCCCACCCAATGGAACTTCAACCTTTTTTGTGCATCTAGGAACATAGAGAATTGTTTTTTCAGAACCTGCCAAATTCACACTTGAACTCGGACCTTTCACAATCAACAGTGCCAAATGCGGCGGGCTTACTATCACTTTTGGTTCTTGCACTATGGTTCCAACAGCCATCTCTGTCTTTCCAGATTGCTTATAATCCCGATCATCACAAATCATCCCAATAAAATGTGTATTATCATGAGTTGGGAGCGGATTGTTTGTGATATTAGGAGTATCCTCATTGTTTGTTACCACAATTGCCTTTGCTTCAATCAAATTTTCAACGACTTTCTTTAATGTCCAACAATTTTCGGTACTATGACCCTGGGTGTTAGAGTGATACTCACATCTTGCATTTGAGTCAAAACCTTTTGAATTTGGATTCACATAACGCGGCATGACAGGTTCAATCAGCTTCAACTGCATCAACTTTCGAAATAGGCTCGTATACGATTCTCCAATTGGGGTGAACTCTTTCTTTGGCTCCTCCTCTCTCACATATCCTTGTCGGGGACGAGGATTATATGATGCCTGAAAATTTGGGCGAAGTTGACGGGAGCCTTGTGGGATCGGTGCCCGCCATTGCTGGTGATTGGGAGGCCTAGCATAAGCCTGAGCATTAAACACTTTGTATTGTTGTGAATGAACTGAGTATCCGGGACCCTAAGGTGGATAGTAGTGTTGAGGAGAATTGGATTGTCCTTGTTGGAATTGCACATAAGAAGGAATTACCTCTCTTTGAACTCCTCTGAACCCAGATGCCATCATGGATCCTTCCTCTTTCTTTTTCCGGTTTCCGAAACTGCCTGACCCGCTTTGAATTGCTTGCGTGGTCGCCTTAAGGGCTGCTTGACTCACAATTTTGCCCGATTTCATGCCATTCTCAACTATTTCACCAATCTTAATCGCCTCAGCGAAAGGTTTACCAATGG
The DNA here is from genome assembly GCA_005239525.1 of Nicotiana knightiana. Classification (NCBI taxonomy): domain Eukaryota; kingdom Viridiplantae; phylum Streptophyta; class Magnoliopsida; order Solanales; family Solanaceae; genus Nicotiana; species Nicotiana knightiana. The sequence continues at coordinate 2,015 of ML429901.1, forward strand.
CGGCCAACATGTAGTGGAGGTAATCAGGATCCTGAGCTTGGAGAAAATAGTCAATCATTTCTGCCTCTTTCATCGGGGGTTTGACCCTAGCAGCTTGCTCTCTCCACTTGATTGCATATTCTCTGAAGCTTTCTGTTGATTTCTTCTTTATGTTGACGAGAGAGGAACGGTCTGGCACTATATCAATATTGTACTGAAACTGTTGAACAAAATCTTGAGCCATGTCGTTCCACACATGCCAGTGAGAGATGTCTTGATCTATGAACCATTCTGAAGCAATTCCAGTCAAACTTTCCCCAAAATAAGCCATGAGTAATTCTTCTTTGCCTCCTGCTCCCCTTAATTGGTTACAATACCTCTTCAAATGGGCGATGGGATCACCATGCCCGTCATACTTGTCAAGCTTGGGGGTCTTGAAACCGGGTGGCAAATGGACATGGGGGAAAATGCATAGATCGTTAAATGACACACTCTTGTGGCCTCCCAAACCCTGTATGTTTCTCATGGTTTGTTCCAAACTCTTCATCTTTCTAGTCATTTCCTCTTGTTCCGTATTCTTGTCAGGTTTTTCAGTCTCAACTGGGAACATGTTCTGAGGAATATGCTTGTATGAATCTTGAACCTTGAAAGTTAGTTCTGGAGAGTAATGTTGAGCATCATGAGCATTCAGTTGCGGATCATTGCTGGACCTTTGAGCAAGAGCTGGTTGAGGAACAGTGAAAGTAGNAAATATTTACACTAAAATTTTCGGTGTGGTAAAAAATTAGTTGTTCACAGGTAGCATATGGGTGTTGCCTCATTAAAACCTCGTCGGTAAAACCCATTCGGGATAAAATCCGACGTGAGGTAAAAAGATCACAACGCATACTTTAAAACCTAAGGCCTTCGAGCTGGAGAAGGTTCTCCGATTCTCTTCAAGCCTCGATATGATTTAGTTACTCGTTCCAAGGACGCGGCACGGTCCTTTAATCGTTCATCGAGGATGCAGTTTGTGATTGCTTACTCGGCTATTTGCTTGTTTTTTGTCTCCTTCGATGCAGAAGGTACCAGCTTTGGCGTCGGCACCATTTCGTGCACTATGAACATTTCTTTTGTCGTGTGTTGTTCCCCATATACTGTTTTTATTCCATCCTTCGTGGGGAACTTCATCATTTGATGAAGGGTTAAAGGTACCACCCTCATACTGTGAATCCATGGCCTTCCGAGCAATGCGTTGTATCTCATGTCGCCTTCGATGACATGGAACTTGGTGTTTTGCTAATCAGTCGGGCCACCTCTTCTAGGATCTGTCTGAATTTTTCGGTCCAACGACCGTGCTTACTATGAAATTCACATATCAGGTTGGGTTCCTTTGAGAAGGATTTGATAGTACGGGTCTTGGCCACCTGGTTTCTTTGATTTTATCTATGACCGATACTATATCTCAAACATCAATGTTGAAACTGTACTTAGATAGATGGGGTGTGTCTATCGGCCATGTGTGCCTGTGGAACCTTGCTTTGTTTACGATTTTGGCCCCGGTCCATCCTTTGATCGCTTCGAGGTATGTTGCACCTTGGGATATTTCTCTAATTCTTTATGTATGGTTGATACCTTTCTTTGTTTAGCCTTGGCTCTCTCTCTAGAAGCCTCGATTCCTTTGCTAAGACTCTGCTAGGATACACCGAGCCTGAGGGGGCTTCCAATTGGTCGTCCTCGACCCTGATCTTCGATTGATACCTGTTGTGCACATCCGACCAAACCACGACGGGGTACTCGATTAAGTTTTGCTTCAGCTGCTTCAAAGCTATCGAGCTTCGCTCATTCAAACCTTGAGTGAAGGCTTGCACCGCCCAATCATCGGAGAACGGTGGTAATTCCATTCGTTCCAGTTGGACGTGGGATACGAACTCCCTCAACATCACGTTCTCTCTTTGTTTGATTTTGAAGACATCAGATTTCCTTGTAGAGACCTTGATGGCACCAGCATGTGCCTTTACAAAGGAGTCCACCATCATGGCAAATGAATCTATCGAGTTCGGGGGCAGGTTATGATACCACATCATGGCCCTTTGGATAGTGGTTCTCCAAATTTCTTTAACAGAACTGATTCAATCTCTCCATATCTTAGGTTGTTCCCTTTCAAAGCACAAGTGTAGGCAGTAATGTGCTCATTGGGGTCCGAGGTCCCGTTGTATTTCGGGAGATCGGGCATTCTGAATTTTTTCGGGATGGGCTTGGGAGCCTCACTCGATGGGAATGGCTTTTGAACAAACATCTTTGAATCTGCACCCTTAAGAATCGGTGGTGCGCCCGGGATCTGATCGACCCTCGAGTTATAGGTCTCCACCTTTTTTTTGTTGGATTCTATCTTCTTTTCGCCTGACTCGATCCTTTTTGTGAGGTCCTCGAGCATCTTCATAATAGCGGGGTCGGCTGTGACCCGTTGTTGCTAGATCTCTACGGTGCCTGTTCACCTCAAGGAGCCATTTTCGGTGGCGCTGTGCTTGGAGTTTTTTGAAGGCTTTTCACCTGAGCAATAGACACTTATTGTGCTTGCAACATCTCAAAAATGACGTGGAGGCTAACTTCTCTTTTCTTTTAAGCAGGGGCTCTGTGTGCTTGTGATGACCCAAAAGGTCATCCCGTGTAATTTTGGCTAAATTTGTGTTTCGAGGCCGTGAAAGCCTCTTTTTATCTCACCTCAATGTGCGTGTAGCCGGGAAGCCGTTAAGTGGAAAATTGATAAAATGATGATTTTGTATTAATTATTTGAGTAAAGCTCACTTTGGTCAATATTTTTGGAAAACGGACCTGGACCTAGACCCGGACCCGTGATTGGACGGTCTTGGAGGGTCCGTAGGAAAATATGGGACTTGGGAGTATGCCCGAAATCGAATTCCGAGGTGCCAAGTCCGAGAAATGAAGTTTTGAAGAAAATTATTTTTTGAAAAATATAAAGGTTTTTGAAAATGAGATTTTATGTGAAACCTGTGATGTCGGGCCCGTATTATGGTTTCGGAGCCCGGAACAGGTTTATATGTCTTATCTGTTATATTTGGTGGGAAACAGACTTAGTTTGACGTGATTCGGATCGAAAATGGAAAATTTAGATGTTTTGGAAGTTTAAAGGAATTTCATTGATTTTGAGGTTTAATTCGATGTTCATGATGTTATTTTAGTTTTTTGATTACTTGAATAAGTCCATAGGATGTTTTTGAGGTTGTTTGCATAATTGGTTTGGAGCCCCGAGGGCTTGGCTAAGTTTCGGGTGGGTTCCGGGGTGTTTAGAGTTGAAAAATCACTGCTGGTGCACCAGTTCTGGTGTGCCCGCACCTGCGAGCCTTGGGCCGCAGATGCGAGACCACAGGTGCAGATAGCCAGCTGCAGGTACGGTCCAGCCCCAGCTAGCCCAATTCTGCAGGTGCGAAACATTCTTCGCAGAAGCGGATTCCGCAGGTGCGGATGCACCTCCGTAGGTGCGGCCCTCGGTGTCTTAGCCCATTTCCGCAGGTGCAACCCTGGCACCGCAGGTGCAACCCTGGCACCGCAGGTGCAACCCTGGCACCGCAGGTGCGAGGGTCGGGTAGTGTTTAAGTTAGATGTTCATCCGATTTCTTCTTCATTTCTTCACCAAAATAGGAGACTAAGGGCGATTTTCTCTAGAGAGTTTCTTCCCAAATAATAGGTAAGTAACCCCTAACTTGTTTCTTTCAATTTCCTAATGATTTTCATCAACTTTTATCAAGAATTCTAGGGTTTTAATGGTGGAAAATTGGGGATTTGTGTAGAGTTAGGGCTTTTTGATTATTTGAGAATTTGACCTCATTTTGGGGTCGAATTTCAAAACAAATTATATATTCGGGATCGTGGGGGAATGGGTGATCGGGTTTTGGTCCGAACCTCGTGTTTTGACAAAGCGGGCCCGGGGTCAATTTTTGGAATTTTGGAAAGAAAGTTGGGAATTCTATATTTAAGCATTGGAACTGAATTGTTAAGCATTTATTGATGTTATTAAGTCAATTATGTCTAGATACTATTGATTTGAAGTCGGGTTCGAAAGGAAAAGCGGTGCTAGAGTCTTGATTTGGATTCTTGGAGTCGAGGTAAGTGTTTGGGCCTAACCTTAGCTTGAGGGAATAGGTGTTAAGTCATATGTGCTACGTGTTATTATCATGTTCAATTTATAGGTGAAGTGACGAGTACCTATACCTTGTTGTCAAGCATGCCCGTTAGTCATATCTTATAGTATATGTGTTTTTCTTTGATATCCATTGTGTTATGAAGTAGATTTCATTTTGGAGATTATTCAATTGTTGGAAATACTTGATTGTGAACATTGTTGAATAGTTGTTCAGTTGAGGATTATTTGGTTCTGTTGTACATTCAGTGAGATTGATTATAGCTGTGTCCCTTGGCGGGACGATGATATTTCTGTTATTGTTCCCTTGCCGGGATGTTGTAAATTATGGGTTGTATTTTGGTTCTTCCTTGTCAAATTGTTGTTCTGGTTATTGTTTGGGTGAGGAAGAGTGTAAAGCACGTAGGGTGATGTCGTGCCATGATTTTATATTTAAAAGCACGAAGGTTAATGTTGTGCCAATATTGTGACTTTAAAAGCACGAAGGGTGATGCCGTGCCATGATATGAGAGATAATGCACGAAGGATAATGCTGTGCCATAATATTGTGAGGTAAAAGCACGAAGTGTGATTCCGTGCACTTGTTTTGGTGAGAACGAGAGTAAAGCACGAAGGGTGATGCCATGCACTTGTTTTGGTGAGAACGAGAGTAAAGCACGAAGGGTGATGTCGTGCACTTGTTTGTTCTCTGTTGTTATTTTGATACTAGACGGATGTCATGTTTTGCTACCCAATAAGTGTTTTCCCCTTTGTACCCCAACATGTTTTCCCCGTATTTGTACTTAACTGTTTATTTCCTACCGTTATTTCTGTTATATATTATTGAATTGCACAGGTGTTTATTATTTGTTGTGTCCTAGCCTCGTCACTACTTCGCCGAGATTAGGCTCAGCACTTACTCAGTACATGGGATCGGTTGTACTGATGCTACACCTGCACTTCTTTATGTTGTGCAGATTACGGTACCGGATTTGGTGGACAGTGATCGATGGAGTATCCTTCAGTCCACAAGCGACACTGAGGTAGTCCTGCAGGCGTCTGCCGGCCTTGGCGTCACCTCCTATATCATTCCTTTTTATTTCTCTCTTCTCTTGTATTTCTGAGACAGTTGTACTGTTTATTCAGACTTTGTTTTTAGTATTCTTAGATAGTTCGTGGATTTGTGGTACCAGTTCTGGGGTGTTACTAAAGATTTGTAGTATCAGATACTTGAAGATGTTATATTTCATAGCTTCCGCATTGTTATTTATACTTGTTATCACTTATCGCTTTTTCTTTAAATACCTAATAATAAGGAAATAAACATGTTAATCAAAACGTTAGCTTGTTTAGAAGGTTCAACGTTAGATGCCATCACGGTCCCGACAGAGGGATTTCGGGCCGTGACAGTGCTTCACGATGTTCTCCCTTGCACACACTTCCGTCTGTATGAGAGCTTACATCGACATGTTGAGCGTTGCGCGAGCCTTCATCGATGGGGATTTTCACAGGTGCCCCCTCAGGGTTTTGTGGTGGTACACTTGTACCTGAAGTAGCTGTGTTGTTCTCCATGATCCTCAGTGTCGTTTTTTTCATGTGCATTCACTGAGTTAGACATCTTCTGACCTGAAATTGAAGATTCTTGGACAAGAAAAAGTGTAAATAATAACTTGTCTTTTTAGAAAACCAGCACTAAAACAATCACTATTATTTTTAGCCCCACGATGGGTGCCAAACTGTTTACTTGGAAAATGGTAATTATAATTATATTTGATTTTGTGGTTCTAAATATACATGATCTATTTTAATACCGGTTGTTTAGGCAATAGATGCTAAGTGAGAGGTGAGAAAACGAAATAAGACCGAAGAATAACAAGATTGTGCAAACCGAGCGGCGAAGAGACAGGGTCTCGAGGTTGGTCTGAAGGTATCTCGAGGTCGAGCTCGGGGGCTCGATAATGGGCATTCGAGTGTGATTCGAAAATGTCGAAGGCTTCTGGGGTAGCCTCTTTATGATCAATAATGAGCAATGAATGAAGATCAATTAATGAACAATAAAATGAAAGACAATAAATCAATGAAACAATTTGTAAAGAATGTTTGAGCTAGAGGGCAGAGAATGTTAGTCTTGTGTATGAGTATCATGTGTGTTACAAAGTGACAAGGGTCCCCTTTAAAGATGATGGTGAATCCCAACATAGTACATGTGTAATTAATACAAAGAGAGATGGCTAGTACAACCATTTAATGCCACGGTACGGGCTTGTACTATTTTGTGTATTTTGTCAGCTTTAACCACATGCCCCTTGGGAATTTTTCGCCTTTCTACGTCGATCTTTGATTTGTACTGCCTCGAGGTCGAGGGCCTTCGATATGCCCCCTCGATGCCAAAACTTGAACCTTCGAGCCTTCTGAGCGTCGTAGTGACCGTAAAATCGGGCTCTCCGATTTTAACCGTATACAATGCTTCTTTTAATGATATTTGATTTATTGTATAGAAAATAAATTATACATCAAGCTATATAAAAGTATATAGTTATACCCATATTTTTAGTAAATAACAAATAAAAATATGCAATCAAGGATATTTTGATTTTAAATACTTTATCCTTGGATGTTGATCCTCATATAAGTTATCTCATGTTGAATTTAATAAAAAATAATATCAAAATTATAAATAAAATTATAATGATATTCCTTATATCAAAACCAAAGCCCAGTTTAATAAATTGTAAATTCATATCGATTTTTATACTGAAATCTTTTTTTTTTAGTTTTCATAACCATCGACCCCCTTTCTGTGTGGTATTATCCATCAAACATGCATGTGTGAGCGTCTATAAAAGAAAATATGAATGTAGACTTAAATGATTCGCTAATTGTTGGACGGGAAGTTATCTATTTGAATTCAGGAGAACTACTTATGTTGACTGTCAACATCTGGTAACGAAATTAGACCAACTTCTCGATTTCAAAAGGTTGTTGAAGTCAACAATTTTCAATCACGACCGAATGGATTCAAATTATATACCCTATTAGAGTAAAAAATTTAATTAATTGGTATTCCTCCGTTCCAATTATGTAATAATATTTGATTGAATATGAACTTTTAGAACTTGTGGTTTAAAACAAATATATTTGTATGCCTGTATATTACTTCATTCAAGGTAAAGCAAAAATTTTAAAGGTAAACTATTTTTTAATATAAAAATATAATTTTTTTTATATTAACTAAAAAGAAATGAGTGCTCCACGTAAATTAGTACGGAGGAAGTACACTGTAATCGTTTTTTGGAGGTAACTTGTTATTATACATAAAGCTGCCCATAAAAACCACGCACTCATTGCAGGTCTCACATGGAGGCTCTTCTTGGGCGTCCACGCTGATTACCAAGTACGGCAAGAAACCAAACTTGGCAAACTATTCCTTCATCTGGGAAACATACTTAGGGATGGTAATGGGACCGGTGGGGCGGGTAAGGCGGGTTAAAACAGTTTTAAAATTTTTAAAGCGAGGGAGGAGGGGGGAGATGGGATTGCGAGTTTAATACGGGTTTAATGCGGGGCAATATTGAATTTTAGTCTTTTTGAAACAAAGCAATTATTTCAACTACAATTTCACATTCTTTTTTACTAGTACAAAAGATATACAATTTTTTTATACTTTTGCTACTACCAGATATAAATAATTTTGGCCGTGGGCTAAAAGTGATATTTGCCGGTTATTTTGGCTGAAATTAAATATCGAACAGAGAAGAATGACTTTTATCAGACCTAGAAGTACTTGGGAATCAAGAATATAATATATATTATCTGCATAAAATATACTTTACTTCTTTTTGTGCAATAGAATGGTCATAATATGTACGTACTCCTTTGACAGTTGATTTTTCATGTTCTCTTTTTAATTGAAAAATATTGTTGTTTAAGATCTCTCAACTATTCTGTCCATGGGATTAATATCCTGAAATTTTGTCCTACTTATTTCTTACTTAGGAAATTGTTTCCTCAACAAACTAACTTATTTCTTACTTAGGAAATTGTTTCATCAACAAACTAACTATTTTGATAAAATAATAATGTGATTCTATTAAACTCTCCATTTTATAAAATAATAAAATGTCAAATTATTTTATTTAAAAAAAAATAAAAATAAAAATAAAAAAAATTAAGTGGGACGGGACGGGACGACTTGAAATTTTTGTGAGTTTTGCCAAACCCGCCCCGCCNNNAACCCCGCCCCGCCCCGCCCCGCCCCACCCTTTTGCCATCCCTAAACAATACTCCACGGTTGGAACATTTGTTCCAAGGGACTAGCTAGGCTGGATCGTTGGCAATGGTACAAGCATCGATCTTTGGGATCCCCGACTCCCAACCTCTTCGTGCCACCATACATGGTTCCTCACTATCCCTAAACAACAACTGATAGAGGCAAATCTTTGGGAAGATGGTCATTGGAACTGACAAAAACGTTTTCTCACTCTCCCCTGAAATATCTAGGATAAAATTTTCTATATAATTATATGTGTGTCAAGACCCAAATTCCTGATCAAGGATCGTGATGACACCTAACATATCTTGCCTAATAAAAGAAATAAAGGGGCAATACTTTTTAAAAAAAATAAAATTTACGTCGTTAGGAGGCGCGATCCTTCTATTGATTGTCACACCCCTTTTCTACCCCCCAAAAGATATATGTGTGTTATTGGGTTAAAAGATTTTTCCAATTAAAGTGACAATTTTGAGTAGGGTTTATTTTATTTACAGAGTCGCCACTTGAAATTGATTTTTCGGTGTTCCAAGTCACCTTTTATTTGGATCCCTAGTCAAAGAAAGATTTTAACTCTTTTATTATTAGTCTGCGAAAGCAAAGTCCGGTAAGGAATTCTGTTGACCGGGAGAAGGTGTAAGGCATTCCCCGAGTCCCGTGGTTCTAGTACGGTCGCTTTATTGACTTAAACTTGGCTTAAATTAATTCTGAATAAACTGTGTTTTATTAATTTCTGTGTTTTACTCGTCCGCTTTTACTTCTTGATCATTAGATTTATAAGGAAAATAATTTTGGAAATATTACGTTGTCACGCCACGCAAGCGAATGCGTGATCGAGACGAAATTTATTAATTTTATCATAAAAGCGCTACGCAAGCGAATCCGCAATTATGACGAAGATTATTAGTACTTTGAGAAGAAAAAAAAAATGCTACATTTAAAGGAATTAAATAAAAATCAACTATTGCGCTACGCAAGCGAATCCGCGATTTTGGCAAATTATTAGTTAAGAAAAAAAGATTAACAAAAAAAACTAAAGAGTATGAAATGACATTGTTGAATTAATTTATTAAATGTTAAACATCACTCTATGCAAGCGATTCCGTGAAATTATAGCGCGCCTACTAATTGCCTAGCATTTAAATTAATTGAAAATATTTTAGCTATTAAGAAGAAAAACTAAATATTCAAAGAGACATACACTTTTATTGCATCTATTGGAGAAAACTTTATTTTTAATCATCTGGGCTAGCTTATGGTTGTCTTAGGAGAAATGGGCCAGCCTCTTTATTTACTTTTATAAAGAAAAACGGAATGAGCCATCTAGCTTAATTTATATTGAGCCCGCAGAAAAATGAGTTTTCTTGGCCCACGTAGTTATTAAACAAAATTGGGCAATTTAGCATGCTTGAGACCTGGGCCTAATTTACAGGGCCAAATTACTTTATCTCTTACATGATACATCATGGCCTATTAGCTCCAAAAGACTACTACCAATTTATTTACTATAGATAGATAAATACTACAATCCAGTTAACCTGAAAGTAACCCATCAAGCAAATAACAGTGATAAAAACTCTTAACTTATTAGTAATACAAATACAACGAGCGAGGAGACAAATGGGCGCATGGATCTACTTGACTTTTAGCTTACAAGAGACTTTCCTTACTTCCAAAATTAATCCTTTCACCATTTCTCCAAAAAATAAAAGGTCACAAGACACTAAAAATTTCATCTAAACTATCATCCAACTCAAAGTACATAATGAACAATGACAATTGATAAGCAAACGAAGACAACGTAATTTTAAGAAAAATAAATAAATAAATAATAACATGATGGAAGAACAAATAGGTAATGTAACATTGGCTACGCTTAACAAAATGAAGTAAACGAAAGAAATAGGCCTTTTAGCAACTAGATAACACACTAACAGAGTATTGTTTTGTGAACAAAAATGAAAGTTATAGCTAAATACAACATATTCACATGTTATAACATTGATGCAACAATTATCTTAAGACCGAAATCAGATATCACATGTTCCACCAATCAAACGGATTCAAATCTTTTCATTGTCATCAAGAATCTGCAATACAAAAGTTCAAGGGTTACCTGATTTGTAACAAGATGAAATTTACTGGCAGAAAATCAGCAACAAGACAGCAGAAACAAACAACGAAACAGCAGCGAACATCAAACTCCAGGACACCAGACAAAGCTTGAACCAACAGACCAAACAAAGTAGAAAACAGATACCTAAGGGACTTGTCTATTTTTCTGGAACCTATGAAGAGGAAACTGAAGCCTTTTTGTTCTCTCAGTTGCTATCTTTTCTATTGATCTTGTCTTCCCTTTTTTTAGTGTTAAGAGATCTTTCAATATGTGTGTCTAGGATCTAAGATGAGGGAAGAATTCCCATTTATATATGAGAATAAAAGACTTTGGGACAGATCTGCTTTAGCCAAAAATCTATCCAAAAATGATGAGTTTTTGACCAAAAATCTGCCCAAAACCAAAATTTTTGCCAATGAACAGTTTTTCCTTACCAAAATGGATAGAATTTTGGAGTATTGTACTCCAAAACAGTCCCCGAACAGTAAAGAAAATCAAACAAGGACCCTACACTCAAGTATCCTACTACCCTTTCAAACCAATACCAATAGCATCCCCTACTGATTTTGAACAAATCACCAAATAGATAATTGCATTTGAACTACAACCAAACTAAAAAAAATAGAACTAGAACCTCTACATTTCAACAACTTAACAAATCACTAACTAGAACGATAGCTTAAGCAAATGAGCAACTAATTGACAAGTGATTCTGCCGGAAAGCTGAAACTTAGTCGATTAGCATGACGGATTAAATACGAATTATAATACAACAATTAGAAGCTAAAAGTTAATGCACTTCAATCCTAAAACTAAATGTGAAGCTAAACAAAGTACATGTTAACCATGAAACAAAATAGTGAGATTAATATTCTAAATGATGACAAAATCAAAAGCTAGAGTAAATGATCACTAACAGAATTAAACTAAAAAAAAACTACAACAAACACGAAAGAAAACACAAAATCAGAGACATAGGTAAAAGGATTCAAGATTTTACCACACAAGGAGGTCACTACTAACTCGAGCAATACGGAGGTGCCAGGGACCTCGAGTAACAACTGTCCGACCTTGAAACCCTTATTTCATTCCGGCCAATGCTAAAACAAAGGAATTCCAGCATTATGCCGGAAGGAAACTAGGGTTCTTGGGTCGAAAGAAACGAAGACGGAGACATGGTGGTGGCAGATTCGGCGGGCAGCGGCGGTCGCGGCAGCGTGGTAGCCGGAGTGGGGGACGGACGATGGTGGTCGGGTTTTGGAGGTAAAAACTAAAGGGAAAGTGTGGATCTCCTAGATATCTACACGT
>ML429903.1:1413-11608 GCA_005239525.1 Nicotiana knightiana
AACAATGTTGGCAAGTGGGTTCAAAATCAACTAGTGCGACAAATGTGTTTACATTAAAACACTTCACGTCATGAAGTCATTGTTTGTTTATATGTTGATGACATGTTGATAATGAGCAAAAGTATGGCAGATATAAATGCTACAAAGCGCATGTTGGCTAGCAAATTTGATATGAAAGACTTAGGAGTTGCTGATGTGATCTTAGTAATCAGAATTCACAAGACTCCACAAGGTCTAACATTATCACAGTCTCACTACATTGAAAAGGTACTTGACAAGTTCCGGTATTTGGATTTCAAAATTGCCAAGACTCTAATTGACGTGAGTTATGCACTTCAAAAGAATGATGGTGAAAGTGACTCACAACTGGACTGTGCAAGAGTATTGGGAAGTTTGATGTATATAATGAATTGTACGCGACCATATATAGCATGTGTTATTAGCAAACTGAGTTGATTTACAAGTAATCCCAATCAAATACATTGGATGGCAATGAAACGAGTTTTGGGGTATCTGAAACATACCCAAAATTATGCTTTGCATTNCTTTAGATAAGGCTGATGAAGAAGTTGAATGGCTCCGGAATTTCTTGGATATTCCATTTTGGCCCAAACCGTTGGCACCTATTTGTATACATTGTGATAGTCAATCGGCAATATGTACGGCAGGGAGCGTTGTGTATAACGAAAAATCTCGTCATATACGACGGAGACACAATATCGTTAGACAACTACTCTCTATTGGTGTTATCACAATTGATTACGTAAAGTCAAAATATAACGTGTCGGATCCACTTACAAAAGGCCTATCTAGAGAGGCAGTTGAAAGATCATCAAAGGGAATGGGGTTAAGGTCTAGGACAAGTCATCATGGCGGTAACTCTACCTAGCAGACCGGAGATCTCAAGAGCTAGGTTCAAAGAGATCAAACAAAGTTATGAATGACGGTTCAACATTGTCAAATAACTCAACACATTCTCGGGATAAAGACAATGTTCAAAAATCGAGGTAAAGCATTAAGGCTTTTTGATGAGTCAATAAAGCTTAAAGCTTTTTAATGATTTGCTAAGTCTGGCAGGATATGACCAGATAGTGTGTCTTTAGGATCACGTTTAGGAATCACCTATGTGAGTGTGAAGTGTAAGCCGCTTCAAAGGGAATGAAAGTAAAGGCCCATTCTCTAAGCACTCATGAAACCAGGCGGTGTTCATGGCTGAAACGAACACAACCGTGAGAACCATAGATGGTTAAGGATTGATTGTGTGACTTATGTTGTCTAGGTATACAACAAAGCTCGACGGTTCAAAGATATCAAATCTACCGATTGACCGAGTATATCCGATATAAGTTCACTACGGAAAGTTCAAACGAAAACCTACTTATCCAGATGCAATTAATTTTTGCATGTAAAACACACACACGTCCGTGCGTTCCTTTATTTTATAGTCATTCCCCACTCATGTGGGGGATTGTTGGGTTTTAAGCTTGGTAGAGCTTAATTTCAAGCTTGGTGTAGCTTAAAGAGGGTGAATGGGAAATGGAGGGATAATGGAATATTTGAGTTTCCCTCCTTGCCAAAAGGACAGTGTCCCATATTGGAGAAGAAAAGACTTTTGATGGGTATATATTCAATTGCTCTTCTTCTAGCTCTTAAAAGGTTGAGAAGAAGGCAAACATCGCGCCGTCGTCGTCGTCGCTCGCTCGGCTCGGCTTCGGCTTCGAATTCGAATTCGAATTCAGATTCGGATTTGGATTTGGTCAACGATTGATTGATTAATCTTTTTGGACAAAATTCCTTTCAAATTATTTAATTAATTAATTTAATAATTAACGAAAATTCAATCCGAAATAACCCATGACGCGCTACCCGGTCCGGTCCGGTCCGTTTTTTCCCGGATTATTTTAAATCCGTTTTTTAATTTTCCCGCAATATTCTCACCTGTTCCAACAGCTATGGTTGTTCTAACAGGTTGCAAACCTTTTCAGAATCAGTGCAAAATGGTCTATAAATATGCTTTGAATCCCAGAATTTTTACTTACTAAATTTTTTGATTATCTTCTTCTTCTTCTGCACAATATTTTCCAGTGTGTTTTACGACCATTGAGTGGTTCGTCGTTCACCGGAGTTTTTGATACCAATACGCTGGTGAGTTAAATCGTTCTATCCTGGGAGGATAATATTCCAACACTTCGGTTGTAATGGGTTCAGGTGCTTAATTGAGCAGGCTTTAGTTCGAGTGTCTGAATGAAATACAGTGGCAAATATAAGGGGCTTTTGATGTATTCTACCAAAATAAAACTGAAAGAAAGAATGGTTCCAAGAGACTAGCCGTTACTTGGTGCTCTGCTCAGCATAAGATAATAAGAAATTCACATGCGAGATTCCAAATGCATCTAAGAAACAGTAATAAAAGATCAGACCAAGCCAAAGAAAAAAAAAATGAAAGAACCAAAAACCGGCAAACCAGAGTAAACAAAAAGTTGAAGACAGTAAAAAAGACTAACCAAAATTGCAGAAGGTGGATGAGAAAAAGGCCGCGAATCTTGGAAATGCCACCAACAGAAAACAGTATAATCCTTAAAACCCAGAAATGATGGTGATTATGTCGTTAATCCTTAAAACTCAGAGCTAGTAATAAGACAGAGGAAAAGATGAAGGAGGGGGGGGGGCGGGGGGGGTGATTATTTTGGATGGCATAGTAGTAGTACTATACTTTTGGTTGGCTTTAGTAACTAAGCTTTAAAAAATCCTTTTTTTTTTCTTTTGGTCTTATAATCATCATTTAGGTGTTACGTCAAGCACCAACGAGGTAATAATAAGAATCAATCCGTTTCACAAGCCGAAATCAAAAAATGAATTGTAAACTGGATCATAGTTTGCGGTTTACTCAACATGCAACAAAACACACGCCTTGGCGTATAGGGACAAACTCCATTCCATTGAATGAGTTGACCAAAGAATACATATTTTATGTTACGTTCACAGGTGCTCTGTTATCCTAATATCTCTATTTATTCTGCGCGAATAATACCAGTTTTTGCAAAGACAGTTCACGCTAATTTAGCAGTTAGATGAGCAACGCAAGGCCTTATGGTCACCTAATATCAGTAAGACATGGAGAGCATTAAATCAATGGATATGCTCGTGATAATTATGTCTGAATTCTCGTGTTGGTGGCGAATTCAACTATGGATTCGCGCGGTGGCGAAGTCACATGGTCACAAGGGTGGTGATCATCTTTTATCGAAAAAGTGTACTGTATATATAAATAAAATATTACGATATTACACATATTGAACACCCTTTTGTCTGAAATTTTTTTCACTTCCTTCAAGTTTAAATACCCTTAAAAAATTACTAGCTTCGCCGCTAAATTTGCAGGTTCAACGGCTTACAATTTTTGGAAGATTGTTGAAATATTATTCGTGGAAGTCCATGGAATCCTACATTGAACTGCGTGAAGGACTATGAGAGAGGGAAATAGTTTCGGTTTGAGCCCTATAAAAATTTTGGCAACGAAATTGGAAAAATTAAATATAATTTCTATTCTCTAAATATTTAGGTTTTAAAAAGAGAACGTAAAAGTACGAAAGGATGTGACACGTAAAGTTATGCTCAAACACATTACTTACTACTCATGTGTAAAAAAGAATGATCCCTTTATAAATTTGGTAATAATTTAATTTGAACTTATAATTTTACCTTTAATAAAAAGTTTTTATAACTATACAAATACTCTGGCACCTTTTTAATTTGTTTAGGATCACAAAATCCAAAAATCTTTATTTTTTCTTAAATTCTGTGCAGCCAAACAGGTACTTTGTTTTGAAAATACACCATTTTGGGATGCTCCGAGTAGTGTTTTCTCTTTTCTTATCCAACACCCTTAATTATGTCTAGTAGCTTAAACAAACAAAACAAGGGAAAGAAAAATTTAGCTTATTTTTCCCTCTTTCCGCTTTACCTTCTTTACTCCCGAAACTGAGAAAGAAAACAAGAACCAATTCTAATACTAAGAACAGAGTGATTGTTTTCAACTCTGATGGCACAGACATCAATACTTGTATATTGTAATTCATGATTCATGAACTAAGTAATGAAGTTAAACGCTACAGTTATTGCTTTTTTGTAGTACAGTTACAAAATTGATAAGAGCAATAATTTTAGGCTAGTTTTCATACTGTTTGTACACAATTATTCATATGGTCAGATGTCTATGGTTCTTTCTTTTGCTCGTTCAAGCTTTGCTGGAGAAGTCATGTTTACTGCTTTCATTGATATTTTGCACTACACAGGTTTGCCGATGCAGCATTGAAGTTTTCTTATTCTGCCAAGTTTAGGTTATCATATGAAGAATCTTATTCAATCTTTTCATTTTCGGGAAACACATTCAAATTGGTTGACAGCAAAAGTGGTTCTATATAGGGTGTAGTAAAGATCAGGAGGGCTTTGGGTTTGCCTCCACCTGAGGATAAAGAAAAAGCTTCGACCCAACGTAAATGTTTCTTTATTTGTGAGATTCCACCTTCTTGACCCAGTATTACAAGTTAAGTGCTTGTTTCATTAATAGCGACTGAAACAATTACTATGGCTGATTAGTTATTAATAGTAGCATAACTGTGTAATGACATCGTGAAAATTATTTATTTGGGAAAGAAAGAAAACAAGAATCTTAGTATTTACATCTGAGAACATACATCCGATGACCAATGCATAGAGAATCAAAAAGATTGGCATAAACTACAGTTAATTCGAGTGCTACCTCCCAAGCCTTCCAAGTTGCTCAGCAACTTATATAATAGAACTTGTGGCACTAGCTCCTTTAACTTTCTTGCTCATACGAATGCCCCCATGTTGGTTTATGTTAACCCGGAACTCCTTATCTTGATTAATTTCACATGCTCATGAAAAACAGATTGACATCAAGCTCTCCACTGCCCTAATGGTGGCTTGTTGGGGCATCTATAGCAGTTCAACGTACATGGACAATTTAGGCCAGGGAAAAGAAAATGGTGCAAACATGCATTTAGCTTCAATGAGATTCCGCTAAGTGATAATGAGACCAATACTCCTTGACAAGTTGCCTAAATAGCAAACCACCTTGCTTCATCAGCTTCATTGGTTCATTATACTCCACTAGTTTCCATGTATTCACAACCAAAGTTAAAGTCATTAGAGCTAATACATACTGAGATTAACAAGTCTGAAAGTCTTAACATAGGCGTGTTTAAAAGTAAACAAACAGGTCCTGTCATCACTATGACCAGAACCATCACACAATCCATTACTGTGGGTATCCTGTGGGCTACTGTAACTACAGTACTGTTAGCAAATTCTGTCCTGATTTTTTTCTGCAGTATCATATCAGTTGCATTGTCAATCGATGCAGTTGTTTCATCAAGCAACAAAATCTTGCTTTTCATCAAAAGATCACGTCCCAAACAGAACAATTGTCGCTGCCCATGCTCCAGTTTGATTCATCTTCCACAACTGAAACGACTCTACAATGGTTAAACAGAAACCCAAGTACAATTGTTCTCCCTCGCATCAGGGCGGACAATTTTCAAATCACAAATGTCATGCTCATATTGCTTGAGCAAAGATGGTACTTCACAAGGGCACCTCATCAAAACGCTTACAAGCACTTGAAGGAATTTGTGGATGCTTGATGGGGAAGTAAGCAAACCAATGTGTCCGAAGATTCTTTGAGGTTGAGGTTGTTCCCTTTTTCACTAAGGGGAAAAACCTTCTTGATTGAAGCGTTTACCAAATCACTCTATCCACACTTGGGATAAGTTAGCGGTGGAATTCGTCACCAAGTTCTTTTCCCCAGACATGCAGCAACGTTGAGGGATGAAAATTTGGCTTTCAAGCAAGAATCAAACGAACCGCTACATGAGATATGGAAGCGTTATAGAACCATGGGGAAGGAATGTTCTAACAATGACATGACCGAGGATATGTTACAACAAACCTTCTATTGTGGCATCAATATAACCAATCAATGAGTGGTGGACCAATTGGCCGGGGGAAACTCATGACTACATCATGTCCGAAAGCTTGTGCAATACTTGATGAAATGGCAGAAACATCATCTGCTTGGCAATCCCGAGCAAATGTGTATGGAAATGACACCGAAAAATAACAATAATAATACTGCAATAATATTATTTGTAAGTAGATATACGAATTAATTTAAGTTGTGTTGGACACTGTCCTAAGAAACTATTTCAGCAATGTGAAATGTTTCCTCAAGATTAAACAAGCCCATCTCTATTTATTTAGAGGATACATGAATCAGCAAAATTAAATAGTAAGTCCAACAAGTTGAAAAAGAAAGAACAACTAATATCTTATGCCAATTAAAATATTATAGAAGAAGAAATTAGAAGGAGAGGAACATATAGGAGGGAAAGAAGATAGAAGAATTTCTTCTTTTGCTAATGATTAGCTTTTCTTGGTGTTTTATTGTTAAAGAATGATGGCCTAATCATAGCTATATATAGGCCTAAGGAAAGCTTCTATACAAGACAAGCGTTTTACTTATTTGTCAAAAATCCTTCATGCAAGATGACAACACATCCCATGCAAAATGACACCTGACTTAGCAAGGGCTATTTTAAAATTTTGAAAATACTCCCACAATTCCCACATATTTTCAAAATTTATAGGATAAGAATAAAAGAATGGAAGAATTGACTTTTTGAAATAAACTTGCTAGCTTTGTATGGTCTAAATGTAATAGGTTTGGTATCTTCTGGACGATGAACCAAACATAGATCAATAAAAGTTAACTCACAGAATTACTGGTGAAATATAATATTTCTATGAAGCAATAACTCTTATTGTAAGTCAGAGATTTTATCAATCACACTTCGACCCTCACAATTTTGTTGTTCAGCGCAGTTTTGTGCCACTAGGCCATGCGCGTGCCTGGTTATTCATGAGAGCTCTAGAGACTAGGCAACCCCATTTCTTTTGAGGTTTGAAGAATTAATTTTCTTCTCACTGGTTTAGTCAGAGGATCGGCCAAATTAACTTCTGACTTCACATAATCAATGAAAATTATTCCATCTCTCAGCAGCTGCTTTATGACGCCATGTCTCAATTTCATGTGTCTACTTTTACAATTATAAGATTTATTCTTTACTATAGCTATTGCCGCTTGGAAATCACAATGTACAGACACATGAAACAATACGTCCTTATTAGCTAAGAAGTTTCTTAGCCACTCAGCCACAGAACCAGCTAACTCCAGAGTTACAAACTCTGATTCTATAGTCGATCTAGCAATGATCGTATGTTTAGCTGATTTCCACGATATTGCACCACCACCAAGGGTGAACACATAACTACTAGTGAATTTTGTCTCATCTGAATCAGAGATCCAGTTTGCATCACTGTACCATTCTGAAATAGAAGAAAATCCACTATATAGGATATCATAATTTATGGTTCCTCTCAAATATTTCATTGGTCTAGCTAATGCAAACCAATGCCCGTTGTTGGGATTATGAGTATATCTACTCATTCTACACACAGTATAGGCTATATCAGGCTTTGTAAAATTCATTAAATGCATCAGATTCCCAATAATCTGATCATATTTAGACTGAGCAACTGGTCACCATTATTCTTTTTCAACTGAGAGTTAGCGTCAAAAGGAGCGCTCACTGGTATGACATTAAAATATTCAAACTTCTTAAGAAGTATTTCAACATAATATTCTTATGACAATATTATTCTATTTTCACTCCTTATAACTTTAACTCCAATATTGTATTTACTTCACCCAGATCTTTCATATCAAAATTAGCAGATTAGTACTTTGCACAATATTTAAACTTGCACCAAATATAAGCATTTCATCAACATACAGATATATTATCACATAATTATTGTCTACCACTTAGTATAAACACATTTATCCACCTCAACTGAAGAAAAACGGTCTCTCAGTAAAACTTGTTCAAATTTCTTATATCACTGCTTAGGAGCTTGTTTAAGGTCATAAAGAGATTTAATTAATTTATAAACTTTAATTTCTTGTCCATGAATGACATAGGGATTGAAATCGGACCCACCCGATTTCATTATTTGATCGAGGTCGGGATATTGCATCGAAGGACGACTTCGTAACGGAACAGACTAAATCACGAGGATAAGGTACCGGGTTCAGAGTTGAGGCACCTGTCAAGATCGAAGCTAGTAGAGATCAAAGCCGAATGAGACAGACATCAAGTAAGATCGAAGATAGCATAATAACGAAAAGGTGAGATATTCGTGACAGGTCGAAGATCATGGTGGAAATCTCAGAACGGATCCAATCACGAACGACAAACTCGTTAATCATGGGATTTCATTCTGTAATTAGAGTTATACCATAAGTAGAATTCATCTACTACATAAAGGGAGTTCTAATCATTTGTAACACATCATTCACAGACATCAAAGCAATATAATTCTCTCTTCTCGCTTACATTCTTGTTTATCAGCTTGTTATATTTTAATTGTTCTTGCATCAACCAGTTCGAGGGTATCCAAACTCGAGGGCTGAGTTCCATTCTAACATTGTTTTGCTTTACTTTATAACTCAGTTATGTTATTTATCTTCATATTTATCAATTGGTATTGAGTGAAATCACGTATCCTTAAAACCACATTATAAGTTTAATTGTTATCCAATTTTAAGGGTAAACAGACATATCATTATAAATAGAAATAGCATCTTGATAGAACTTGTTATTCACATAGCTCCTGACCATGACATTATAAACTACCACGTCCCTGTCGGGTATTTTGTCGATCAGTTAGCGAATCACATAAGGTTGGCCACAAGTGTCAAAAGAACGCATATTGATGGCAAGACACACGTTGCAACATAGACCCCGATCGAGAATGATCTTAGAATGTAGTTTTTTCAGTGTTTTGATATCTGGGGGTTGGTCATGACTCGAGAAAACTTTGTCCAAATGGAAAGTGCAACACTGTTAGGGGGTTTTCTGTTACACGATTGCAGGAATTCAAAGAGAATTTGAGGATCGTAGTACTACTTCAGGATTGACTCGAGAAAAGCAGTAGAGAATGTTGATGTCGCAGAAGAAGAAGAAGAAGAAGAGAGAGAGAATTTATGGAGAAGTTTGTGTATTAAATTCTTATTTGTAAAATGTAGCTTACAATTCCTATATGTACTGATTACATGTAATCGAATTGCTAAACTAGATTCCTTACTAACAGAATTTATAACAGAATTTTATTATGCTAACTACCCAACTGATTGTAACTAACTTTCCCTCCACCTAACTAACTTTTGACTAACTAACTTTGTCTTCACTTCTCGATTCTTCTCCATTAGAGTTGGCCTCTCTATAATCATGTATCAGTACTCTCCCCCCCCCCTTCCCCCAATCGAAGATCTTGACCACAAGGATCAAAATAAGGAAATCTCGTTTGTAGTACAGTAACAAACTCCCAAGTAGCAGCCTCATCAGGCAGCCCTTGCCATTTAACTAAAGCTTGTGCAACAGCGTTGTTTCCCTTCTTCGCCATTCTTCTTTGTAAGATGACGTCAGGATCAGGACAATAGGGGCTTGCCAAATCAAGAATTGGATGACAAGAAATCTGAGATGGAACCTCATAACATTTTTTCAACAGTGAAACGTGCACTGTGGGGTGGATCTGAACTCCAGCAGAAAGCAATAAAGTATAGGCAACTAAACCCACTCGTCTAAGAATCTAAAAAGGGACATAGTATTTAGAAGCTAACTTGTGGGAGAAATGGTTGGATATAATCACTTCCTTGTAAGGCTGATCTTTTAGATAGACCCAATCACCAACCTCAAATTGTCTATCACTCTTGTGGGCATCTGCTTGTTGTTTCATTCTGTGTTGAGATCTTGGTAGATGATGTTGAAGTAGTTGTAGCTTTAGTTCCGTGTTGATCAAGGTGTTATCAACTTCAGCTGAAGCTAGGGTGTTTAAAATCGAACAGAAATCGAAAACCGAACCGAAATCGAAGCTTAAAGACTTATTGGTATCGGGTTAACATTTTAACGGATGGGGAACAGATTAAAATTTTTAATTAACGGCTTATCGGTTTGGGGGAGGATTATTCAATTTTCTTAATGGATAATCTGTTAACCTGTTAAAAAAGATATATATATATATATATATATATATATATATATATATATAT